>CAJNDT010000524.1:600000-875000 GCA_905221615.1 Symbiodinium sp. CCMP2592
TTGTATACCGAAGCTGTATGTCGCTCTTCCCAATTCCGTAAGTTTGCAATGCCATGGCATCTGTCTTGCCGAGAACGCCGCTTAGCTGCGGGTATCAGAGTGCTTCGGCCGTCGAGTCCAAAGATGAGGCGTGCGGCACGAGGGGTGGGTCCGTAGACAACTCAAGCCAAACTGCTAAAACAAAGACCCTACACTCTGAACCTCAATGCCCGAGCTCTAACTCTAACGCGAAGCCCGTAATTTAGCGCAGGGGCCGGCTCATTCCGAACATTCAGACCCTAAGTTCCAAACCCCAACCCGAGCCCTTAAGCTGAGACTGCAACTCTGACCAACCCGGAGCCGTGAACCCTACGTGGTGATCTCGTCTTATGGAACCCGCAAGTAACATGACAGAGAGATTTACGTCAAGCCATAGGGCCCTGTTTTGGGTTTGAGGGTTCACATCAAGAACACCTAAAGAGCAACCCTCTACACCCTACGCCCTAAAGCCATAAGGGAGCACCAGTTCCACTACAGGGCACCCTTGCAAGCCCAACTTGTAAGCCCTAGCAACACCTGACGAAATCCTACGAAAAGCATCCCGAACGGTACATAAACCCTAAACCCTTCACCCTACAATCCGAAACAATGAATTCCTGAGCCCTACCCTGTTATCGAACCCTTGTGGATCCCTTTAACGGAACCCTGCCATAGAACTCTCAAGGGAACCCTTCACACAGCTCTAACACCCGAGTCCTCCGACGCTTCCAGGAGCTCGGCCCACCCGCCAGCGCAAGCGACGAAACCGTGCTTCGATCGGCACCATTAGGTCATCACTGGAGGGATTTAGGGTTTAGAGGGTTTAGGGTTTAGGGTTTAGGGGTTTGAGGTTTAGGGTCTGGCGCTCAGGGTTTTCAGGTTTAGGGGGTTTAGGGTTTAGGAGTTTATGGTTTAGAGGTTTTGGGGGTTTAGGGTCTTGGGCTCAGGGGGGTTCAGGGTTTAGGGGTTTTCGGGTTTAGGAGTTTAGGGTTTAGGGGTTTCGGGTATTTAGGGTTTGGGCTCGGGGCGTTTTAGGGTTTACGGTTTAGCGAGTTTTGGGTTCAGGGGGTTTGGGATTAGGGTTGAGGTCATTGCTGTAGGTGTCGGAACAGCTACTGTAGCAGTAAAGACTGGTAGCAATACAAATTCCCGTGCAGTCCGTATGCTTCCAATAGTGTAACCATTCTACAGGTCAATCCTGATGCTGTTATTGCTGTAATTCTAATGGTAATTCAACCATCGCTGTTTTCTTTATCGTTGCTTCTTGTAACTATTGCTATTGTTATTGTCTTAATTGTTATTGTTTCTATTATATTTCATTGTCATTAATGCTATTGCTGTCGTTGTTGCTGTGGTGGTGGTGGTGGTGGTGGTGGTGGTGGTGGTGGTGATGGTTGCCGTTGTTAGACATCGTTGCATTTCATTCTTATCTTCGAGGATACCGTCACTGTTTCTATTGTTGTCATTGCTACTGTTCTTCTGTTCACCACATAGCTCTTACCTTAGTATTGCTGTTCCACTGTTATCACCACATGCACTACTAGCCCTAATGTCATCACCATTGTTATCGATGCTGTTCGGCATCAATCTCATTGCTGTCGTCGTTGTTGATCCAGGTGCTATTCATGCTGGTTGTTGCTCTTGTGTAACTCATGTCTTCATCTACTAGTTGTAGTCTTGAATTCTGCCAGTGACGGAATGTCGATGCCTGGACTTGAGTCGGCCAAGGATACCTCGGACCAAGATAGCGACGAGGACCTCTGCCCTGAATCCTACATCCGTGGCAGTGGCGCCTTTCACACCACACTCCACATGTTATTCAACACCATTGTCAAGGCCCCGAGCCGTCGGCATCTGAGGGAAGAGGGAGTGCACACCCCAAAGTGACCCATGTGTGCTTCTCAGCACAGTCCAGACTGTCCAGAATCCAAGCTTCCTCCACCGCGCAGGAGGACACCTCGGACAGCCCTTCCTCGCCGGCATGCAACATGACCCGCGGCATCCACTAAATTGGTTAATGGTGATGAGTCGACATGCCGTGGGTGTTAGATGTTTACTTGTCCAAACTTATGGTGATTGCGCTGGATAGTTATAGGGGAATATCGGTATATCTTGGGCTCACAGGGAACGTTCGTACGTACGAACAATGATCAATGAGTTCGATGTTGATGTGCCGGGATTTGATTGAGGGCAGAGCCACCGCAGTTTCGGAACAGAGTTTAGGGTTTATAGGGGAAGGTTCCAAGGTTGTCCTGGTAGATAACACACCAACCCCACAGCCTTAGTCTAATGATCAAGGCCCCAATACTTTGCGTTGTGCGGTTGCCGAAGCTTTGTTGCCGCTCCTTTGGACATGCTTCGAAGCCGAGTGCCATCCCACCACGAGGTCTTGGTCGGCACCAGCCCACGCCCCATGATGAAATCATCCTACTATGTAAGGCCATGAATCCCTACTGTCAAGATCACCACTAGACTCCTCGATCCTTCACCGGAGAGGTTACAGACGCCTCGACCGCATGCCAAGGATGCGTGTCAACGATGATTCTGCAGACGATTGCTCTGACAATTTCTTAGGCTCGCCGAGCGTTCAGACTTCGGGGTTGTTGGTTTGCCAAGCAAGGTCCTGAAGGAGGAGTTTCAACTTTAATCTTTGTAGCCCAATACGCGGCTGGGAAGTGGGCGGAGGAGAACGAAGGACGGAGAAGGAGGAGCTGTCGTCTTCTTGACGCCGTCGTCGTCCAGGGCAGTTGCAACCTCAACCCTAAACCCGAAACCTTAAACGGCCCTAAATCCTAAACCCAGCAGCATCTATTCCACAGGAGCATCGTTGTATTTCCAGGCCGCTTCCTGAGAATGAGAAGTATTGGATCGTTGCAAAAACATGCCATTATAGTCCAAGAGATTCTAAGCATACTAAACTGTACCCAAAACCTTGTTTCAACTGTGAAGGGTTCCATACAGTTAGGCGGTACTATACCCCCAAAATCCGTTTCCTAAGTTAAGCCCGAAGCCCTTGCGCCGTCGTGTTGCACGGTCCATGGCCGCAGTCTGCTCTTCGCCGAACTTTGCCCTGGCTTGGCTCAGCAGCGGAAGAACCGTAGCATCCAAGAGGTCTCGGAGAAGAAGAGGAGAAATATGTCATCTACACGATCTTAAAACATAGAATATGGTATCTGTAGCATAACGGGTTTCTAGGAGTGTGTAAGACGGATTTAGGAGTTTAGGATCTGGTGTTTAAGGTTGTACAGGCATCCTACCTGGTCGTTATGGGTTTGATCCTGGAATTTAAGGCTATGATCCTGGCATTGCAAGGTTCTATAAGGGGTTTGATACGGGATTGGGATTTAGGGAGAGTGCTTTAGGGTGTAAACCGGGGAACTGATTTCGACTAAGCATGGAGCAGTAAAAGCGCGCAACCTTAGCAGTCAACCCTCAATAGACCCCCTCGTGGTCAAGCACAGACCGCACATCTGGGTTTCATGTGGCCCGCGAATCCGTCACGGGTCAGCTTGGGATTGCATGCTGAACAAGAAGAGCAAGCCTTCCGGGGCTTTGTGCAAGATGCCGAGGTCTGCAGCAGTAGACCTGTGCAATGAATGTCGCCCTGGCCGTGCTGATCTCGCTGTCGGCCTCTGTCTTGAGCCAGACTCTGCAGGGCGAGACGCCAGCAGAGGACGTGGAGGTGGCCCGGGAGAGGCGCGCTTCGGTTTAAACCTGTGGCTTCCCGTAGGGATGTGTATACAAGGTAACACAACGAGATGTAGTATGACGTAGCATGAATAATATGATATTGCATACTGTGATACATGATCGAATGCACCATGTTCACGGCGGTTTAAGAGGGTACTGTCTCATCGAGTGTTCGGATTGAATCATAGTTTCGGACAGGATGCAGACAGTGCACGCAGCATGTGGAAAGCCCTAGACCCCTGAACCTGTAACCCCATCTGCTGGACCCCAAAACCCTAAACCCTAAACCCTAAACCCTAAACCCTAAACCCTACCCTAAACACTCTTGTGTTTGGTGGAATATGGCTTGATTCCCGAAACCGGGAGCCCCATGGAAGGCTCACGGAACCGTATGAAGCCCCATGGCCCTACCTGTAGCCGAAAAGACCTACCTTTTTAAGGAACTATATATAGAAACCATAAGGAACCCTAAAAAGGTAGGTCTTTTCGGCTAAAGGTATGGCATCGTGTAATAGCCTTGGGGCCTTGGGCTGTGAAGGCCAGGGCTGCAGAATCTCGAGCTTGGCATTCTGCGGCAGCTCCTGTTTGAGCTGTTGGCACCTGGGACGCTGGGGTTGCTTTGCTTTGGGGATCCTGGAGGGTTCCTTTAAGGGATCTATAAGGGATGTATAGGGTTTAGGGTGTAAGGGATCCTTGGAATAAGGTTCCATTTCTTGGAGATTCTGTTTTCGGGTTCCTTACTTGCTGAAGCTCGCAGATAGCGTTCTGGGGATTCTCGTGCTATTCGGGCAGTCTCGGTTGCTTTGCAGGGTATTGCCAGTTGTGGGTTCAGGGTTTGAGGGGTCAGGGGTTCAGAAGTAAGGCTTAGGATGTTATGGTTTCCGATGTTTCAGCGCTTTCAAGGTTTAGGGCGGTTGGGTTGGGGTGTAGGTGTTTTGGCCTGTGAAACCAGGTGCATGGTGCTTTTACTGCCGTCAAATGGCTCATCATCTATAGCATGGTGATAAAATGCAGCAACGATACGATAATACGAAATAGCGACAACAACAGCACGGACAAGTACTGCTGCTGCTACTACTACTACTACTACTGCTGCTGCTGCTGCAACTACTACTACTACTACTACTACTACTACTACTACTACTACTACTGCTACTACTGCTGCTGCTGCAACTACTACTACTACTACTACTACTACTACTACTACTACTACTACTACTACTACTACTGCTACTGCTGCTACTCTACTACTACTGCAATCACTAGAACTATCAGTCGAGACGTTCCCCAGGTCGCTCATTCTTGTTCTTCCTCTTTGTGTCAGCCGTGATCCGGGTTCGCGACTCCCCGAACCCAGCCCACTTTTAAAGCAACCTAAAACCGAAAGTCTCAAGCCTTCGACCCTAAAGCCTTGACCCTAAACCCTAAACCAGCAGCTTGGGAGGATCGAGCGGGCGAAAAAAGGAGTTCAAAAGAAAACCCTAAACCCTAAACCGGTGTTGCTGCCAAGGCATTGAAGCAGCTCCGTCCACCTGAGGGTACTGAAAACATCAGCTTCCAGGAGCTGTTTTCCATGGGTCGGTGTGCTGATTGAGCTTTTAGGGTTCACGCAGGGTTTAGGGTTCAGGTCGTGGCTTTCGGGAATTGGGGGTTTTGGGTATAGTATCTCTTGTCGATTGTGAGTCTTTCGAAGCACGTGCAGCAGCTTGAAGCTCTCAACCTCATGCGAATATTTTACGCTTCGAGACAGCTCTTCGGCAGCCAGCTCGAAACCAAAACCTACAGGGTGCACGCAGCCGTGTTCCAGAATAGAGTTGAGAATCGAGGAATGAAGGCTTGGTTCTTGCATGGTCGCAGAGAAACCGGCTGGGCAACACTGAATCAGGCCTCAGTTTCTGTGGTCTCTCTCTCGTTAAACAGTAAGAACAGTACTGGCAACAAGACGAGTAGCCGGCACGAGTTCAGCACCTCGTGACCTACCTAAACAGGCATCGCAACGTAAACTCTGGCCTTAAACTCAAAACCGTAAGCCTTTGACTCAGGAGATAACCTCGAAGCTCTGGAAGGGGCTGCTGAGAGCCTCGCCCTGTTTGTTTTCTTATTCTCGTTGGTTTCTCTAGGGTTTTATGGTTGGAGGAATATTAGTTCGCTCGGGGATGTGCGGTTTTTGGGGTGCCTAAAGGCATGGGAACAGAACATGCGTTCCCATCTTCTTTAGAAACCTCAAAGTCCTTCGGAGGAATGCAAGATCGGTTGTGGCAGTTGGCAATCGACACCAACATAATGCCGGAATCAGTGCAGGACACGGGCGAGCTTGCAGGCTCGGGACGCAGACAAAGATTTCAGGTTGTGCATTGAAATCCCCCGCAACATCTCACAATCTGATGAATCATCCTTTCCCCTTGGATCCACGAAGGCCCTGGCAACCCCAAACCCTTCCCAGAACGATCAGTCGCATTGCGTTTCTGCCCACAGTGGGCTCCCTGAAGGTCCACATGGAATGCTGGCCTGGGAGTCCGCTGGATCAAGAGTAACAGCTACTATGCTACTAGTGATGCTGTCCTGAATCCTAAACCCCCACGTTTTGGGGTTCGGGATCTCGTATACGTCAATGCTCGGCCGAAGTATCATCAGATAGCCCTGAAACAGTTGTACCATAATCTGCCCCTATGCCCTAGTCCAAATACTAAGGCTCCTATATTTCACGCACCCTAGGTCCTCAACCCCAAAAGCAAAGCCGAAACTCCTAAACCCTAAACCCCCTAAACCCCTAAACCCTAAACTCCTAAGCTCTAAACCCTAAACCCCTAAACCCTAAACCCCTAAACCCTAAACCCTAATCTCCTACACTCCTAAGCCCTACTCTCCTAAACTCCTGAGCTCCTAAACCCTAAACCCTAATCTCCTAAATTCCTCAGCCTTAAACCGGATCTGAGGTTCTTCGGCCTGCGGCAGCGGGTGCTCGACTACCTGAGCTCCAGAGCTGAGCACGAAGGATCTGCCCAGGCGGCGAGGATCGGAGAGACCCTGGGCCTGAAAGAAGTGTCCGAAGTATCCGGTGTAAGGCTTAAGAGTTTAGGGGTTTAGGGGTTTAGGGGTTTAGGAGTTTAGGAGTTTAGGAGTTTAGGAGTTTAGGAGTTTAGGAGTTTAGGGTTCTTTTAAAAGGGGTCTATAAGGGTTATTATAAGGGTGCTAGATCGGAAAGACCCAGTGGGCCTGAAAGAATTTGTTTTCGCTGTTCATGGGGTTAGGGTTCACGGTTGAGGGTTAGGGGTTTAGGGGTTTAGGGGTTTAGGGGTTTAGGGGTTTAGGGTTTAGGGTTTAGGGTTCAGGGTTCAGGGTTTAGGGTTCAGGGTTTTGGGGTTTGGGGTTCAGGTTTTGGGGTTTAGGGTTTAGGGTCAAGGGCTGATAGAAGATGAGTGTATCATAGCAATCAGTGATACTATGTATACCTCAGGGATCCTGAAAATACCTATATTATCACAATACCATTTTTTCGGGTTCTTCAATGTAACCATGCGATACTAATACTACTCCTAAGGCGTCCTAGAAGGGAGAGACCCCGGGCGACACCTTTGTTTTGGATTTGAGGTTGAAGCTTTTAGGTTCGAGGACTTTATGGGGTTGTCTTTCACTACTGCATACCTCTTGAGCTAGGCTTCAAAGCCAACACTTCAGAGCATTAGGGCCATCGGGCTGCCAGAATTTGCTTCTTCGGACACTTGTTCCGGGTTGAGTGTCAAGGAACCAGGATGTAGGGCTCAGTGCGGTAGAAACTCAAGGGCAACGAACTAGACTAGGGTAACGAAGGCTTACAAACAAGCATCAAGTATCTCATGAGCCCGTAAGGAGACTTACTACCCGTACTACTTCGTAAGGCAACTGCCAACCTCAATGACAAAGGCCGGCTCCCTTGACACAGGCATTGGGAGGCCGTACGGGAGCTGGCGACAGCGCTGACCGCCCAGGCCTTCACCGACTCAGACATCGGCGAGTTCTGGGTGCTTCAGGGTTTCAGGGTTACTGAAGCTGAGAAACAACCAACGTCTTAAAGGAACCCTTTATGGAACCGGTATAGAGCCCCCCGTCAAATAAAGGAGCCCTTAAGGGAGTTCCTTCAGGCTCAGAGTTGAAAATGAAGTTGGCCCTGGTATTTTTCTCGGCGGTACATCCGAAATTCTGGAGCATTCGCGAAAAAGGTTGCGAGGGGTTAGGTAACATATATTGCATGGGTTCGACAAGTGGAAGCGATAGGGTTTAGCATAATCGGAATTCGGAGAGACAAAAGGCTTCCCTCGATGGTCGGGCAGACCTGCGCGATCTCGCGGCGCTGCGAGCATTGGAGGATGCTTGCTTTGCGCAGAATTATGCGTGGCAGGTTGGGGGTAGAGATATTCGGATGCTGACCGGTGGGTCGATACTTTGCAACTGGGTTCTTGCTAGAGAGATGACTTGCAGTTGTGACAACCAGGGTAGCATGTCATTCGCTGAACAATCAGCTTTGCCCTTTACTGCTAACATAAATCAAGTTCCTGGACGACCTCCACCCTAAACTCTAACCTCTAACCCTAAACCCTAAACCCTAAACCCTAAACCCCTAAACCCCTAAACCCTGCAGGGTCTTAGACTGCGGTGCTCAAGGCCAGCAGAGAAATCGCAGTCTAAAAGCCCCAGGGCTTGGGTCTAAACTTCCAGAAACTTGGGGATGACGGAGTTTAGGGATGAAGGGTCAGGGCTTTAAAGATTTAGGGTTGTAGGCCTCTGGAGTGAGTGGTACTCCCTCAACAGAGTTGATCATTTGGGCTTGGGGTTAGAGGTATTCCTGAAACAGCAGAGTTGATTCTTCCACGCTTCATGGTGACTTGGGGTCTGGGGATTTGGGGGTTTGGGGTCTAGGGGTTAGGGTTTCGGGTCCCTGGCTCAGGGAAGAACTTCGGGATCTCTGGGTGTGGCTTCCACGTTCCGGCCCAGGACGTGGGACTGCGCGAGTTGATCGCGCTGATGCCGGCATTGGCTGCTGGATCCTAGGTCCGTTTATGAGTTTTAGCAGCGCATTCTTTTAAGGGTTCCGTTAAGAGTTCTGTACAGTGTTTTAAAGTGGTTCTATGGGTTTCTGTGGGGTTCTGGGTGCCCCCTTATGCTCTTTGTTTTTGGGGGTTTCTTTCTTATATGAAGGTGAAGAAGAGGAAAAGGGGCACCGTTATTGTGTGCCCTACACTAGCCCTACACTGTAAACCTTAACTTCTGCATCTTGAACCCCAAACCCTCTCAACCCTTAGCCGAGGATCCAACCACACCCTCTGCTCCAAAGTGAGCAGTGACTTGCGGTGGATACTGGAGTCTCGGAGGAAGCTTTAGATGCGTTGCAAAGAGCCTGGCGCATTTGGGGTGTCAGAAGGGTCTGCAATGTTCAGGGTCTTCGACCCCGAAGAGCGATTTGAGAGGTTCAAAGTTTGATCCGCAGATGAAAGGCCACACTCCAAGCTTCGTCACGACCCTTACAGCAGCCATAGAAGAAGACCTCATAGTGAACCCTATACCCCGTATAGATAATACAAGGGGGGCTTTATGTTAGAATAGGGCTTGGGGGTATATTATACTGTACGTATAACCAGGAACACCCCAAAATAGTATTGGTGATTATTAAGGCCCCTGCAGTAAGCCTCGCATCCTTGTGCCAAGAAGCTGCTTCCTCCGGGAGATCGTTTCGCAGTTGCGCTGGGGCACTACGCCCTCTTCTGGATCCAGTGGGCAAATTACAGGCCCAAGGATGGCGCGGCACATTACCCAGGCCTTTTGAGAAATTTTTTGCGAGTGAGTTTAGGGTAGAGGGCCGCGTGTCTAGGGTTCAGGGTTTAGGGTTTAGACTTCTGGGTATAAGGGGGTGCAAGGGGGGATTGCTAAGAGCCCGAGGGTGGAGTGTTTTGGGGTTTGGAAAGGCACCTCCTCGATCACGCAAGCCTGGTGGCTCTCACAACAAGCCCAGCTTCTGGATCTTGCGATGGAAGTGAGTTCTAACTTGCCATAATGAGGTGAGCAAATAGTCAACTTAGTATCTCTATGTTGTGATGGTATCTTAAGAACCCCAAACCCGAAAACCCCGGCTATCAAGACATCAAGACCCCAGGTTTGTGGGTGTACGGCAGATCTGTGAGGTTGGTTTCAACGCCGGCCACTCTGCTTGGGCTTTCCTGTCCAGCTCACGCCATGCTCACATGGTGTCCTTTGAGCCTCGCAGTTTTAAGGGTTTAGGGTTTAGCATCTGGGGTTCTCTACTGATTACCTACTTAAGATGTCAAATGGCTTGCCCTACACCCTAAACCCTAAACCCAACTTAAAACATCAATGGGCTTAGTCGGCAGGCTCATAATGCTACGAAGAAATCCCAACCCAGGACCTGGTGGCCACATCCTACACCCGCGCGTGCCATCGCGTGATCCGAGCCGCCTTCCCTGGGAGGCACACCTTGGTGGAAGGACCCTCGAATCTCACGATCCCCCGCTTCGTGATGCAGAACCTGAATCACAGGTGGCATGTCGAAAAGTTATCAGGGAGAATGTGCCGAGAGTTGAGAGTCAACCCCGGCCGGGAGCCTTCTGACCCCGGCACCTTTAAGCCTTGCAGCTCCACCCCACTGCTGGGTTGTTGTCAACGAACTTGGAAGTTACAGTGAAGACTGTGGCCAGTTTTCATGTTCCCAGTCCAGGTGTGACTTGATCTACATCGATGGTGGGCACGACGAAGAAGAAGCGGCATCGGACCTCCTTCACATGTCCATGCTGGCCCGAGCCGGCACGGTCCTGGTCATGGATGACGTGGGCTGTGCCTTGGAAGGAGCCCTGTGAATCCCCATGAAAGCTTAGAGCCTCCTCCAACTCGCCTTATGAGGCCGAAAACAAGCACAGGAGGGTTAGAAGAAGCCGTGCACCCGAGGCACCGATGATTTCTGTGATGGCCCAATGCGTGCCTGGCAGAGCTTTGTCCAGGCTGCTGGGTATCCCAACATCAGGGCGTTAGAGGTTGGGGCTGTGAGTTTAGAGCGTCTACGGCTAAAGGTGTCGCATAAATAATCCAAGGGTAAAAGGAGGGACCCTTAACAAGGACCCCTAGGTACATACCCTTAATAGAGCTATTATATACCCATTATATAGCCCATCATAGGGCAGGGGTTCCCATTAAGGGTCCCTCCTTTTCCCCTTTGAAATAAGCCCTCGATCTCATTTTGTAGCTTTCCTTGTGGGCCCGAGGCTGGCAGGCTCGAGAAGTTGGCTTGCCATGCGGAGTTGGCCCGGAAGTGGTGCTACGGCCGGTACTTGCAGTAGGAGAGGGTACACCCCACGCTACCATCACCTACTTTACCAGTAGTGTCATGGTATACTCTACATGTTTAAGCGAAATATGTTAAGACCTCCAACGAAAAGTTACCACATCAAGAAGCAGCTTCGCGTAGATCAGGGGAGAGTTTTGCTTAGTTCAGGATTCAGGTGCTCGATGTCCTGCCCTGCCTTCGCATTCTGAAGCAGGGTAAGTACCCTAAATGGAGTTACCCCAATTATAACCCTACTTATAACCTACTTACTAAGTCCCCTGCCCCTCCAAGTAGGATGTTGGGGGCGTGTTTGTCTTGCTGGAGCGTGCTCTGAAAGTCTGGACCATAAACCCTAAACCCCGAACCCTGCAGACTAAATCCTAAACCGCACACCCCTAAACCCTAAACCCTAAAGCCTTTAGGCCTAAAGCCTAAACGGCAATGAAGGCCATGCCGGATCTCGCCAAGTTTCACATCCACCGCGGCAGATTTTCCATGCCCTGCGCGCCTGAGAAAACGCGGGGGGACGCTGCTTTAGTCACTGCGGGAAGGGGAAGCTCAACCCTAAGCCCTAAACCTTAAAACCCAAAACCCTAAGCCCTAAGCCCTAAATCCAAAAATCCTTAAACCCCTTAACCCTACACCCTAAACCCTAAGCTCTAAGCCCTCAGCCCTAGATCCTAAAATCCCTAAAAGCCGTTCTATCAGGGTCGGAACTCAGAAGCTGAACGTTGCTGGTCCCAGGACAGAGGGATTGCGGTCATACCCTACGAGCCGAAAGGTTCGAAGCTTTAGACTTTAAGCTCCATCGGTTTAGGGTTTAGGGTTTAGGGTTCATGACACATCTCCAAATCCTACCGCGGAAGAGCGAATCGCGGTGGCTCACTCCAGACATCCAGATTTGGGTGTAGGCAAGCAGCAATATCATAGGCCATGACATATAAACCCGAAGCCAAACTCTAAGCTGGACCCCTGTAGTCGTTGCTTAACTATACAAAATACACCCAAAACCCAGGCTTTCACTGTTGAGGTTCCTACGAGTACAGTGGTATGGTAACCCTTGTAGCATCCCTTATCGTACCCCTACAACCCTAAACCCCAAACCCCGTTTCAAGGTATTCGGATCCGTGCATTGATCCCGAAGCGCCGTCTCCTGGACCCTAAACCCCAAACCCAAAACGCAAAGCCTAAACCCCAAACCCGAATCCCAAAACTCAAATCCCAGAACTCAGATCCCAAAACTCAAGCCCAAAACCCCAAACCCAAAACCCCAAAACCCTCTCCTTGACAGGAGGCTTCAAGTTGGAGAGGACTCGGCTTTGGCGGCGCGAGGCGCATTGAAACCCCAAGAGCGCAGGGTTTAGGATAGACGTCCGAATAGATACTAAGGGTTCCTTTTCTACGGGTTCCTTCGAGGGCTCCTTTGAGGGTTGCATCCCACTGGAGTTCCTGTAGAGTTGTAGCAGAACATGAGTTCAACAAGATCTGCAAGTTGCACTTTGGTTCGATTTCGATAGGCCCCCGCAACGTATATATGTAGGAGTGTTTAGGGTTGAGCTCCTGCATTCCTGCATCAAGGAATACGGATCAATCGGAGTTGTAGAGAGCAGCCATCGATTTTTCAGGTATATTGTTTAGGCCTACCGAGAATCTCAAACATGTCGGGAAAGCCCTTTCGAGACTTTCTAGGAACCCTTACATGAATCCTGTTCCAGTAGTGAAGGCACCGAAGTGGGAGTTAAATGAGCCTCGAGAGACGCTTCGTGGAGCCTACACCCGCAATGCTAGCTACTCTAAGACCTTGAATCGTGAAGCCCTTACAGGAACCTTCTAGAACCCTGATGGAGCCCTTAAGGAAGCCTAACCCTAAACCCTAAACCCTTGTAGAAGCCTTACAAGAAGGCTCATGGAGCCTTAAAGTGTAGCTCAAAGCCAGAGCACAGCAGGTGCTGGATCGGAACATTACTTTCGGCAGCTCGGCCGCAAGGGGGCGGAGGCTTCGTGGGCCCAATCTGAGACTCCAAGATCAGGTTCTTTCAAGTTGTAGCTATCTGATCCCTTAATAGCAGTTCTATGCAGTTCTAGTTCTCACATCCCTGAGTTCTAGTTATCATATCCCTGAATAGTAGCTCTAATACTGACGATGAAGGATACCAGGCGTCTTAATGCTAGTAGTAGGCATGGAAAACAGCAAGGCTCGTACGACTGGTGATCGTGAGACTCCAGGAGGATCCACATTTATTTAGAAGCTCAGTGTGTCAAGAGAAGCCCAAGCCCCAAACTCCAATACTCAAACTTGTAAACCCTACACCCGAAGCCCCCAAGCCTAAACCCTATACACCACAAGCCCCAAGCCGTAGGCCAACTGCCAAGTCTGAAAGGATTCTGTGGAAGTTAGCTAACGCCCACTGCAATGACTTCGCGCATCATAATGGCCTATGTTGATGCTTCCTACCAGACAAGTGTTGGGATGGCCTATAGGTTTGGTTTTCGCTTTCGGGCTTGATATGGTCGCTGAGGAGATTGCTTTGCCCAGGTGCGTGCATCATCCTCATTGAGAATGTGGTGCTGTCCTTCCAAACATTGGCGCATGGGCGGCAGTGGGGCTTTGCAGTTCATGCCTTGAGCCCTACATGCTAGAATACTAAAGCCCAATCCAAAACCCCTGAAGCCCTAACCCCAAGCTCGAGATCCGCACCATAAATCCTGAACCCGTCAACCCAAGCTGCTAACTCTGACAGGGGCTATACTTATGACATGTGGGCCACGCCATGTCCTGGAGCATAGTGCTTTCTTTTAAAGGTTTCGAGTTCTGGGTTTCGGGTCTGGAGAGGGTCTAATGTGGAGGCCAAAGCGACTACTGCAGGGTTTTGGGGGTTTGTCTCGCAGTGACCTTGTCGGTGTACTACAGGGGCCTGAATAATTGCCAAAAATATGGTGGGGGGTTCCTTATTATAGTTATAGTATAGTGGGCCCCTCAACCCTATTCTAATTATTACGGCCCCTATATTACGCAGTTCAGGGATGCAAGGTTTTGGGCGTGGGTTGGGTACGGCCCCCACTCATTAATAGTTGAATCATATTCGTTATATCGATCGATTCGGGCCTTAATAGTAGCCCCATTATAGACTCTTACTGTAAGGGGGCAGTACCTAAGGCGTGGGTTCCAACCCTAGAAGAGTTGTGGCTCCCGCGATGCGACACTCCTGTTTGAAACACTATGTCAATGTGGCAGTTTCCGAAAACTAGGGGTACCTTATGATGTGGTCCCTAGAGACAGGAGCCTACTATTTAGGGTTACTATATGAGGGTCCCCTATTTTCGGAAACTCCCATGTTGCAAAACCAAAGGGCAAGCTAGCTTCTAAGACCGCTCCGGCGCGGTGCGGAACGTAGACTCGGGTCGAGGTTCAGTTAACAGCTCAATGCTCCCAAGGCTTTGTGAAAAACGCGTTTAGGGTTTAGGTTTGTTTTTGCTGTGAAAAGGTGCCTCAAGAAATGGGGTCGGACTGCTCGCAACTTGCAATGTGCCTCCCAGAGTTTTCCAAGGGCGGCGTCTTGGCCGGAGAGAAGCCCGAAACCCGAAAATCCTATGGCCCAGCTTCGGTCAGGGTCTTAACTTCTGTCGTTAAGGTATAATGTGATTGGGGGTAGTTTCGTTTTTTTTGTGCAGGGTTCTTGAACATTTTTTGGGTTTCCAGGATTTTTTGGGTAAGGGTTTATGGAAGGAGGGTCCCAAAAATCCCAGATGCTGATGATCCAGAAATGGTCTCACTGGCAACTTTGGCTGCCGCGCCTCGTCTGCACAACCGCTGGGAAACTTCGAGACATGGGTTTAGGGTGTTGGGGATTTAAGGGTCGGGGTTTCTGGAGATTTTTCTTTGAGTTCATGGGTTTAAGGCTTCACTTGGCAGCTTGAGAACAGCCTCAACCCAAGTACAGCAACAGGTACATCATCACGTACGCTGTCGAATGGCCGCTGCTGACATACATCCTGCGGCATCCCAGGCGGGTTGGACGTACAGATTTCTGTTGCGGTCTTGGTCGAAGTGTCCCAGAAATCGAGGCTTCTGACCGTTCCATCGCCCCAAAACCCTAAACCCAACACCCCAACCCTAAACCCCAACTATTTGCTTGAGCCTGATTTTGCCACTTTGAGTCATTGAGCTTGTCCGGGTTTCAGGTCACCGGCAGGGAATTTGCCAGCCTGACCCAGCATCCTTTGGTTTCGGATTTCCGGATGGAAAAACCGAACAGGGTTTAGGGTTTAGGATGCCTCTTTAGCCTGATACGTCTAGGCCCGCAAAGCCGAACAGCTGGCCACGTAGTACACACTCCTTCCTCAGCAGATCAGCCGCAGAGGCAGCTTCACCACCCCTAAACCCCAAATCCCAAAGCTCAAATCCTAAACCCCAAACCCAAATCCCTAAACCCTAAATCCTAAACCCAAGTCCCACATCCCAACAAAAATCATATCCCTGCCGTCTCAGCTCCTAAACCCTAAACACCAAACCCTAGGATGCCCAGTAGTATCCTTATTCCCTTTTTGTAGTCCTAGGTTCCTTATAAAGTTACCCAATACCAAAAAGACAGGCCTTTATATTCTTAGGTTACTGGGTATCCTAGAACCCGAATCCTACAACTGAAATCCCTGACCCTAAACCCTAAACCCTAAAACCCTAAAACCCTAAAACCCTAAAACCGTAAACCGCCTGCTGTCTCAGCATGCATCTCTATCTGGCGGTTCTCGGCTTTGACTCGCCGCTGGGCTCAAAAAGTTACCCTGTGTTGGGCGTGGGGTCTTCATGTAGGGTTTAGGGTTTCAGGGTTTTAGGGTTTAGGGTTTCAGGGTTTGGGGTTTAGGGTTTTAGGGTTTTAGGGTTTAGGGTTTGGGGTTTAGGGTTGGGGTTTTGGGGTTTAGGGTTTAGGGTCTTCAGAAGCCATAGTTTCAGTCGTTTTGGTAGCAGAAGCTCACAGGGATATTGGGCACATGTCTTATTCAAGGTCAAAGGGACTTAAGTATGGCTTTCGCAAGGACTTGCCGAAGGTAACAGGTGAGGGTTTAATAGTTTCAGGGTTCCCCAGTCTACTACGGTTCGAGGGCTCAAGGAAGGGCCGCAAGGGTTAAGGGTAGATTCCGGGTAGAGTTCATTGCAGCTCGCAGAAGGATTCATACCTCATCAGACTTACCGTTGGTTAGTAGGGAATGGAGGAATGGGGTACAGTTATAACTACTATTACTACCATTCTTCCATTCCCTACTAACCAAAGGTAAGCAGAATGACCATTGGGCCGTTGCAAGGGGATAGCCCCGCAGCATGCCCGGCTTCAGGAACATGCTTCGCCTTATCTCTAGCAGCGACTGCACCCACGTTGAGAAAGGTACTTAGAAGATCATCACCACCATCATCATCTGAGTGAAAGCTCTCATAGTGTTGGAAAGTTCATCATCAGTCTCATCCTATCTATCACCATCACTACCTACTGTCATGATAACACTGGTGCTGGCCAGGATTTGTCGGACCCTGAACGCGTGTAGTGCAATCACAACGCTGCCTCGTTGGCCTTCCTGGGACATGAGAACACAGAGCTAAGGATTATCTCTCTGGTGGCTGCCGATCCGATGATGCTGTGCACCAGCACGATAGTACCACATCTAGGTGTAAGTATACGGTTTGGGGTTCAGGGTTGAAGGTTTATGGTTTAGGGTGTAGAGTGCAGGGCCTAACTTTTTCAGGACTGCGTCGCATGAGTGTCGGCTTGTGGGCCGCTAGACCAGCCCAGATACCACACACCGGTCGAAAGCCAGGAGCCAATACCATGAATGTAGACCCCCCCAATACTGACCTAGACTACTACCATCCTCTAAACCCGAGTGCCTACTCACTGGCTTCTTTGAAGCTACAGGCAGGCAGCAGCGTGAGGATGGTAAGGTCGGTACGGGCCAAACGCAATCAGTGACGCTCGCAATCGTTTCCCGAGTGTGTCGACTATCGAATAAGTTGCCATTCATGTGCAAGCCGTATTGTCAAGGTGACCCTAATCCAGGGAGCCTCCCACATGGCATATGCTAGTGGCATTGTCTGTGTTGAGAACATAATCAAACCATCTAGTGCAGAGTCGATCGTTGTTGCAAAGCCTGGCTCTGCTTTGTAACCGTTTCCATGCGTTAGGGCTGGTAACATCGATGCTGACGCTGCTCCCTTGCAACTGCTGTCACCACCACCACCAGCACTAAAACTAGTAGTAGTAGTAGTAGTAGTAGTAATAATAGTAGTAGTAGTAGTAGTAGTAGTAGTAGTAGTAGTAGTAGTGGTAGTAGTAGTAGTAGTAGCAGCAGCAGCAGGAGTAGTAGCAGTACTTCTGCTACTGCTGTGATGAGTACCAGTACTAGCTGCGCAGCTCTTAGTGGCTCCTGGGGGTGCGATGATCTTTGATTCTCTTTCCCATTCGGGGCGCAAGTCTAAGACACAGAAACACAGGCAAAGACTCTCTCACTCTCGTCTTTCTGCACTGTCCATGGGAATAGATGCTCAGTGTGAAGGTTTCGGAGTCGATCTACGGGGAGCTCTAAGCCTAAGTATCTCCGGCTTTCTTTAAGGTCATGGTTCGAGTCAGATGTGAACCACGACAACACCAGCGGCTTGGTGAAGGGGGCAATATCGGACCTGACCAACTTGCATCAGCCTTCCTTAAAGTTCGATACTTCCTGTTTCGCATTATGAAACATGCAAAGGAACCGTCGCCACAAGCTTTGGCCCCTTAGGGTCCGAGCTGGAGTTTGGGGCCGCAAGGTTAAGGGTTTCGGGCTTTCTCTGTAGGACCCCCCCGGCCCTTGAAGGGGTTTCGGGGCACAGTGAGTGGGGGGATCAGCAGTCGTGGATTTGATGGTTCGGCATCCGAATCTAAGGTTTCAAGGCCATCATGAACCTCAGAGATTGAGAAATTCAAGGAACGCATCCAATTTCGAGCTTGTGTGGCTTTTCGAGATTACTTTCTTAGCCCTTGGGTTGCAAATACACCCAAACTCCACAGCCTAAACCCCTAAACCTCTAAACAGTCCTCTCTCAGGCTACCAGGTGCTCTATTTCGACATGATCTATGTGCTCATGTCAGTACCGGCCTTGGTGCCCACACACGACGGTCAAGCCTAATATAAGGGCTTAAAGACTAGTTATAGGGTTCATTTGAAGGGCTTCTTAAAAAGGGGTACTTTAAGGGTTCTATAATAGGTTCTGTAGTATAGGGGCCTAAATAATTACCAATACTATTTTAGGGGTTCCTTTTTGTGATTATTGCACCGTATAATGGGCCCCAAAACCCCATTCTAATTCTTAAGTCTGAAGCCCCTGGTTTGGAACCCAAAGCTCGATTCAAAGGTCCAGGGCTGCGACTCAGAGTTCATGAGCCAGGGACGAGCATGCGTCGTCGTGGTCGGAGCGAGAGAGTTTCAGAGTGTATGTTGGGGTCTGTCTGCTTACGTCTTTGTCTGTGTGTATGTGGGTTCTAGTTTATCAAGACAAGAGTTTGCGGAGTCCACGATTGAACACAGCCATGCTTCACTATAGCCCTGCGCTCACTGTGGGTTTCTATCGAGCCAGTATAGTTCCTTTATGGTATAAGCCCTCCCCTCAGAGAGCCCTAATCCTACCATTCAGGCACCTGCATACCCTTATAGCTCCCTTGAAGCTTCCCATTCAGGCTCCGATAGCCCTTCATAGATCCCTCAAACAAGCGCATGACCTCAGGATGTCGGGTTTAGGCTTTCCAAAGGCACACTCTCCGCAGGTGGATCTTTCAAAGAGAGGTCGGAGGAAGTGGGAATGGTGCCCCACTGGAGGAGTACCTATGGAACTATACCGAATACCCTTATCTGACCCAAGCCCCTATCATTCACGGCCCCTTTGCTCAACCAACAAAGTTTCAAGCAACTCGTTCCGGAAGGGTTCCCCAGTGAGAGAAATCCGCTGTGCAAACAGAAGGAGTTTCCAACCGAACCAGCCAAGTCAATCAAGTCAAAGTTAACCGTCAACCCTAAACCCGAAGTCCCAGACCGCAAACCCTAAGCACTGCACCCAAAAATCCCAAGTTCTCCAGTTAATCTCGACTCAAGCCCAGCACCTTGCATGCTGCGCACCTGCAGTAAAGCTCCGTTGTAACCGGCCCATATTCCTGACGACCTAAATTCCCAAAATGCAGCTGCAAGCCGTAAACTCTTAACCGAACAATCCGAAACCCTAAATGCCTGAGGTCATGTACTATCCGACAGTGAATCACCTTACCATTTTCACCCTGGGAAGGACTTGCACAGGGACTTGTGGTTTCAGTTTCCAGTCAGGATATCTCGGCAGTTTCGGGATTTTGGGCTTAGGGTGTAGGGTGTAGCATTCATAGCACGAAACATTAGCATCTCTGTTCGAGCTAGTTGTGATCATGAGGATGATCGCGATAGCCCTTGTTCTCCTTCTCCTCCTGCCTTATCCTCTGTTCCATCGCCATCATGTGAAAGTGCTTGTCTTGGCAAGGGTACTACGGGTATGACATCTCTATAAGCCCCAAACCCCAAACCCTAAATCCTAAACCAATCCTCCTCCTCCGCCACTGGCTCTCACTTCAATGCGCGGAGGTGGTGCGCAAGCCTGCGCAAAGCCCTGAAAAGGCTTCAAGTCCACACAGAGCTGACATGGAAGCCCAAAATAAGTACTAGCATTTCATCGTAGTCTATTTGATCGTTATGCTAAACCTGTAACCCCAAGGCACGGTCTGATGATGAAGGCGACCCTACCGCTTCGTCTGTTCCAAAAACCAGGACCCTGGTCTTTGCCATGTACCTTGCTATTGTGTTGTATACCTGCGCGAATGTGAACGAGGCGAGCTTCTGTTCAGAAATGGGGGCTGTGCTGCAGAGCCCGTGTTTGTCTTGCTAGTTTTCTCTAAGCTTCCTTGCTTTTGTGTTGCCTGCCCGGTCACTCTAGGTTCCTGAGTAGTGCACTCCTCTCTTGGCCTTTTGCTTTGGGTTCCTTTGTTGCAGCCGAACAGTAGGAAAAAGGGTACCCTGATGTCAAAGCGGCGACTCAGGAACCTACGGAAGGAAGGAGGGAATGAGATGTTCAGGGTTCAGGGCCAGAGTTTCAAGGGTTCTGGGCTTAGGGTTTAGGGTAATACTATTCCTTAAACTTCTTTCTTGTAATGAAAAGCCGCAAAACCCTATTCTAGTTCCGAGGCCTCGATTTCAGTTTTCAGGGCATTGGGCTTAGGGTTAAGTACCTATACTATTTTCGGGGTTCCTTGATGCAATTATAGTATAATGGGCCCCAAAACCCAACTCTAATTATTAAGGCCCCTATATTAGGGTCTACGGCAGTTTAGGGTTGGAGCTTTCACTGTCCCTCCCCACTCGCCTGCAGGTAGCATTCGCACATCGCATCTTTGACATTAGCGTCGGTGGCCGGGCTTGCAATTACTACGTGGCACTTCTGGAGAATGTGCCTCTTCTTTTGTCGGGATAGGTTGAAGTACTATCAAGGTTGGGATTCTGGCATTAACTCTTCAGAGCTAAGCGTTGGAAGTAGCGAAGCAGCAGGCCGTCCTTAGACCAACGCTCAAGGCCTAAATCGGCCTAAACCCCAAGAATTGATAAACCGTCAACCCGGAACCCTACAGCCTAAACCTACAACCCGAATGCTTCCTACGCTTTAAATCCTATCTTAGATTCTGCCAGCCTTCGTGGCTGGTCGGACTACATCATTCCTTTCGGATTTAGGGATTAGCACCCAAAAGCTTCCGGACTTGTGTTTTGACATCCCGAATAATGACAGCGACTTCAGGGTTTAGGGATTAGGGTTTCAGGTTTAGGGTTTAGGGTAAACGATTGCTTTGTTGCTACAGAACGTACCGTTCGCAAATAGAATATCGGCGGTTTCAGGCTCTGGTAAGATCCCACGGGGGTTTTCGGTTTCGGCTTCCCACGCGGGCTGCAAAGGGTTTGGGGTTTAGGTTTCATAGGGTTTTCGGTTTCGGTTTTCGTGTTAGTTTCGTCCTAAGCTCTGAAACATTCTGAAACTTAGGTGCATCTTGGCGGCACAGGTTTTAGGGTTCAGGGTTGTGGGAGTCGGAACTCCCCAATTCAGGTGTCGTTGCCATGTTGATGGTGCAGCTTGGTTGCATCACACTGCGCAGCTCGAAAACTGGGTCCTTGTTGAGAACTAACTGGGTCCTTGTTGAGAACCCACTCCAAGATCCCACGAAAAGGGCACATGGCGATTCATATAGATGTGGCTCCTTCTCCATATGGTGACCCAGGTCAGACTCGGGAGAAAACCCGTCAGCTAATCTTTCAACACGACCCCAGACAAAAACGCAATTTGGCTTAGGCACGAAGGGCATTGACTGACTGAAGGCCCCTCTGGCCCACAGAACCCTTCATGGAAGCCCTGTATAGAAACTCCTTATAGCGACCGTTTCAGGAACCAAGCACAGACACTCAACGCACACAGAGCCCTTCAAAGAAGCTTGAATCCCAGAGACTCCAATATCCCTTAATTAAGGAATAGTCCTTAAATCATATTAGGGATCCTACTATAATTTAAGGAATATTCCCTAATTAAGGGATATTGGAGTCTCTGGGAGTCTCTGGGATCATGGGAGCATCGGAGCGCTTTTTGGAAGCCTGGAATCCTGATCCCGGGGTTCGGAGTCAGGGTGATCTCAAACTCCACGGGAGCCGGAGGTGTGACAGCCTAAACCCTAATCTCCAAAACACCGAACCCTAACTATGCATGCTTTTGCGTGGCTTAAACTCCAGTTATGTGTAACCACTCGAAGGATTGAGATACTCTTATTGAGGAGGGTTCGAGAGTTGCGGACGACGATTGCTCACTTCGGCTCGGAGGTGGGCATAGCCCCAAGGTAGGTATTTCATCTGATATTATACAATGTAGCATAACAAGATAGTATGATATGTGAATAAAGGGTTGCTGGCCCCACAGCACACCACAAACCACGCAGGCTTCCAGTTCTTGACAAGCGCACCTCCGCAAGCGCCGACTCTGTTCTTGAGCTGCTTCATTCGATCCAAGCATCCTCGGTGCTAAACCTCCCTACTGCTCAGGGCTTATCAGGCTCCAGGCTGTTCTTAACTGAATATGGCCTTAAGAATGAGCAAGATTATCTGTTTTGATCGAAGAAAGATCCACGAAGAGAGTCCAGAAGCTGCAGGAACGCCATCGCCATTGCACAGAAGAAGCACCTCTGGAAGCTGCAGAGGCACCAAGCAGAGGTGGGCCGTTGGGCAGAGGGCTTCTGGGGACAAGAGGGTTGGGGAAGGAGCACGCAGAAGTACTACTAATTAGCATCTACTACGAACCACCACCACCACTACCACTACTACTACTACTACTACTACTACTACTGCTACTGCTACTGCTACTGCTACTACTACTGCTACTACTACTACTACTACTGCTACTGCTACTACTACTGCTACTACTACTACTACTACTACTATCACTACTACTACTACTACTACTACTACTACTACTACTACTACTACTACTACTAGTACTAGTACTACTACTACTACTACTACTACTACTACTACTACTACTACTACTACTACGACTACTACAACAACTACGACAACTTCGCGGCATCTGCTTACTGCAGCTGCTACTACCAGCCGCTTCGACGCCGTGGCGAGGTCGAGCTCAAGCGTCGTTACGTATGCTCCAAGATGTTCAATGCTCCGAAGCTGCAACTTCGGGGAGTTGCGGATCAGGGTTCGCATTCTAGGGTTGTAGGGGTCTTCTTATGGGTTGAGCAGGCAGGCGCAGTGAAGGAGCTTGAAATTGAGGGCGCAGGCGATCGCAGCCTTGAGTCATCACGGTTGCCTTTTGCGCGCAACCGTGAACTTTCCTCAACCCTAAGTCGGGGCAGTTGCCTTCAGTTGAAGAGTCGAAGCCTGCATTAATCAAGATTGTGTATCGATTTTCCACAGTGTATTATACCTTATAAGTTATACATTTTCCATGATGCATTGTGTTGTACATTCTGTACGATGGGTATAATGTTAGTGAGAAATCTCGGGCCCAAAGGGGACTTCAGAAGGCACAGAAACGTACGGATCCCATGTTTTGGGGCACAAAGGCCCACGGAAAGGATTCCTGACTGTCAGATCCTCACATTTACGTCACCCCGCAACCCAAAACCCTAAAGCCTGAAGCCACCAGCCCTGAAACCACGAAACTCTAAAGCCCTGCAGCCGCATGAAGAAAACAAATCCTTGACCTGACCTCGTGGAGACTGACCCTTGCCTTAAAGGAACTCCTAACTGCTGATGGACAAAATCCTGAATTACCCTTTATAAGGAATATACCACAGTTCCCATAGTTTAGAGTCCTTAGGGTCATGCAGCATTTTGTCCATCAGCAGCAATCACTTGACAGTTCACAGCCAGTTTTTCAGCTCAACCTTAAACCACCTTATTGAATTATAGAGCCCTCACAAATCGAACGCTTAAAACAGAGCCCTTCAAAAAACACATGACCCTACCCTTCCAACCAAAACCCCTAAAGCCAGCACACCCGGTAGAATCTCCTAGAATCATAGACCCGTCAAAACTCTTCAAGGCAGAACCCTTAAAGCAGCACACGGCGGTAGACCCCAAGAGCCAGGTTTTCAATTTCATGGTTCCGCCCTTCTACGTGAAGCGCCTCCTACGCTACCCCGGCATGGTCATTGCAAACCGCCGGGGGCCCTGGAGTTTCTTCACCCAGGTTAGAATAAGGTTTAGGCTTTAGGGTTTAGGGTGAACCCCCAGAATCCTTTGTTCACCCAGGTTAGAATAAGGTTTAGGGTTTAGGGTTTAGGGTTTAGGGTTTAGGGTGAACCCCCAGAATCCAAAAGGTGAGCAAGGGTTTTTTGTCCTTTCCTCTCCCCGGCGGAGAAGACCGGGGTTCGCAGCTCATGTGTTTTGAAGCCCTCAGGAGTTTAACGGAGTCATAAAGGGTTTTACAAGGGGATCACACAGGATTCATAAGGGATACGGGATTCCCAAACAGGAGAAAAAGAGTCACAAGGGTTTTCCAAAAAGATTCACAAGAGTGTCATAAGGGAGTCCTAGAGTCCTTTATAAGGGAGTCCTAGAGTCCTTTACAAGGGAGTCCTAGAGTCCTTTACAAGGGAGTCCTAGAGTCCTTTATAAGGGAGTCCTAGAGTCCTTTATAAGGGATTCACAAAGGATACTTTATGACGGGGTTACGAGAGATTCACGGAGGGTTTTATAATGGGGTTCGCAGAGGGTCTTTTTTCTCAGGGATTTGGAAAGGGTTTATAAGCGTTAGGGGTTGATAAGCGTTGTGTTTTTTGTTGTTCTTGTACAGTTCTCTCAGCCCTCATTCCCAAACTCCAGAACTTAAGTGCAGCCATCTCTTAACCCCTAAGAGTCTGAAAAGCTGCCGGAAAGGGGCAACTTTACAGAGAAGCTGCTCAGGGTTTAGGGTCTTTGGGACAAGGCGAGGGGCCTTGGCACTGTGTAGAACTCTCCCGCTGCATGGTCCCCTGCATATTCTTCTATCCTATGCCCAAGCAGCACGAGTCGAATTCTCAAGGCCCCTTCCACAAACCCTAAACCCTAAACCCTAAGCCCTAAACCCTAAACCCTAAACCCTAAAGCTGCTGAGGCGTCGATCGGGTCTCAATCCTCTTCATCGTCCTTTTGGACTTCGACAAGTACCTGGGCTTTGGAGTACCATTTGGGTACAGGCCGAAAAAAATCACCAACACCATTTTTTTTGGGGGGGGTTCCAAAAAAAGGGTATCAGGCCAAACTAATTATCAACACTATTTTTTTGGGGGCTCTTTTTTCAATTAACCGCGTATGTCTTTCATGCATTTATGTATGTATATACGCATGTAGGGTTTCGGATCGAGCGCCCGTAGTTGACGCATAGCCAAACCCCACGTGCCATAGCACGGGGGGGTTCCTTGTTAAAGGCAGGGTATAATGGGCCCCGAAACCCTATTCTAATTGTTCAGGCGCCTACATTACTGCCCCCATCCAGTAACAGCCTATAAACGGGCTACTATTAAGGTCACGATTCAGTTGTTACTGAGTGGGGGCAGTATTCAAAGTATTATACTTGAATGATACTTTTTGGGGACTTGTTAGACTTGTTACTGAGAGAGAACCATTACGAATTACAAGTCTATACTTTTTCCCCTGGTTACCTCAAAGCCCAGGTACTCGCAAAGCATGAGTCCTTCGAAGCTTTTCCACTTCTTGAACGCTGCTTGCCTGCCTCTTAAGAGGACAGCAGCATGGTGGCCTTGGTTTGAGGGGTGTTTGTATATAGGGTTGTATAGATCGGGTCATGCAGGGGGTGTATAAGGGCTTTACCGGGTTCCCAGAAGGGTTCTAGCCATCCGGCTGCAACGTGCCATTTCTTTTGATCCCTGGGTGTGCATCTGCCGGGCCAAGGAAACATTTACCAACATCGACGTGATTTGCGCAACTCGGACGAGTAGTTCGTTGACACCCATTTGGCCTAAACCCTAACACGAGTTTACAATTTAGGGTTTGGGGTTTAAAACCCTTTACAACCCTGATATTGTACAATACGCATATTATACCATATTATAGGCCAACATCTGGTATTATTTTACATTTTATTAAACTTAACTTAAGTTTACTACATTGACCCCTAAAGCCTAAACCCTATACCGAGATGTCGCAGGAGCCCGAAGTTTGAGCCCTCTTTCAAGCGAGTAGAAACCCCAATCGGGCAAGTAGTGAGCTGTGCTGCTGCCAAGAAGCCGAAGCAGGTTAGGGCTTAGGGCTTAACGTTCAGGGTTTAGGGCAAAGCCTGAACCCGAAGCCCTGGTTCTCCACTGTACTTCTCACGTTCCGCACTCTAGGCACAGCATGGCGTGACAAAGATCGAGACTGTCGGCGGGGGGCCAAGCACACGAACCATCCCAAGCTGTCCAACCCAGAGCCGACACCCTAAACCCTACCTTAACTACCAAAACCTACGTTTTTGTAGGTTCTTATTATAAACCCTAATATGGAATTTATAGGGACCCTACAAGAAAGTAGGGTTTGTTAGGTTAAGGTATACCCTATGCCGCCTATACCCTCAAACCCCGCGTGCCCCAAGCCTCCATGCTAAAAATGCCCGAGGCTACAGTTAGAGTTTTCCTGGCTTGTCCTGGGAAGCAGAATCCAGGAGGTAAGAGCTCGCGCCGTAAAGCCGAAGCCGTCTACGATTTTTTGGGGTTCAGGGTTTGGGGTTTGAACCCCAAGCCTTGAAGCACATGTCACCAAAGCCGAAATCCTGAACCCTAAGCCCCAAACCCCAATTTCTGACCTCTCAACTTCAATCCTAAACCCTAAACCCTCAATCGTGAACTCTATACCCGAAACCTGAAACCTTAACCTTAAACGCACTTTAGACGGATCACTGGAGCTCTGAGAGAGCCTTACCTACGCCAGCATCGAGGATTCCTCGAACAAGCCCCTGAACCTCCTAGCTTAAAGGGAAAGATACCTTGTACTGTAGAGGGATTGCTTTCAAGATATTTCATGTAGGTTCTGATGGCAACGGTTTGGGAGTTTCGGGGCTTTTAAACCCCAAACCCTAAAGTTTCAGCTTCGGAGTTGCCTTAGATCTGCTCGCAGCGTTAAGGTTTCAAGGGCGGGGCCCGCTCCTTAAAGCTCGCAGAGAAGCTCTTCTAGAAGCCTTAACTACAGTCTCCTTAGGACTTTTATTTTTGTTCATATAAAACCCAAGAGAATATTTAACCTACTATTTTTATTATGGTTCTAAGGGGGGGGGGTATAGAAGACGCCCTCATGAAACCCGTATGGAGCCCTTGACCCTAAACCCCCAATAGAGAAGTCGAACAGCCAAAGGTCCAAGGGGGGGCTCCCTGGGTTCCTCCCCAGTTTCCGGGAAATTAGGGGTATTTTCTTATTTTGGGGTCCTTAGAATAAGGATCCTTATTTAGGGCATTCCGGGAAATTAGGGGTATTTTTCTATTTTGGGGTCCTTATAATCAGGATCCTACTATTTACGGTACTACATTAGGGTCCCCTATTTTCGGAAACTCCCATTTAGGGTTCAGGGTATCTCACCCGTCAGGCGAGGAATACGTTTGTGGGGTTGGCGTTTCGCCAACCGATCAGGACGAGGACAGGAGGGTTGAAGGTAGGGTTTAGGGTTTGGGGTTTCGGGTTTGGGGTTTCGGGTTTAGGGGTTTAGGGTTTAGGGTTTAGGGGTTTAGGGTATTATTCTTTAGGGCTCCCTTTTTTATCGTATAACCTACCCCAAGACTCTAATCTAATCATTCATATACGGCACCCATATTCGCTGAGCTTGGGGTCTAGAGTTAAAGCCTCGGTGCGGCTTGGGGCTTGGGGCAGCGGGTTTAGGGACCATCGACGTCAGGGACACTTTCCACTCCTACATTTGCAAAGCCTAAACTCGACAACCGAAACCCTTCAACCCTTAAACTCTGATCACCTGAAACCCTAAACCTCTGTCATAGTTGGGTAACATTCTAGATTTTTATGGGTACTTAAACCCAATAAGGAATAAAAAGAAGTACATCTTCAATCCTATCCCGACCATGAACTAGAAGCCCCCACCCCGAAATCCGAAGCTCTGGGAGCCCGGAGGTTTGGGAAGAAATGTTCCAGCGCTGCTCGGGGTGCGTTCTAGCGTTTAATAAATTCCCCCAACCCTCAAACTTTCCTTCAAGAGCACTGAAAGAACCTTCAAAGAGCCCTTATGGAACCCATAATGGACCCTTAAAAAACAGGACCACGTGAACGGCCATAGCAGCTGCCTGGCCCGGCTCCTGGGCGTGGCTTTCGAGCTTCAGACGATGTCCGCGCCCCTTGGTGAGATCATGGTTTTGCGGGTTCAGGGCTTTAGGGTTCTCGGGGCTTCGGGGTTTACGGCCCTTTGGGGCTTGGGTTTAGGGCAAGGTCGGACTTAGGTGAGGTTTGGAGTTTTCGATGGCTTCAGGGTTTTGGGGCTTTAAGGTTCTAGGGTTGCGTGGTTCAGGACTGAAGGGGTCTAGGGTGTTTTGTTTTGGGGCTTAGGGTGTCGGATTTACTTATTGCAGTTGAGGGTCTTTTAGGTTTTCGGAGAGTTTGGGGTTCAGGGCTTAGGAGAAGGATCGCTATGCTGCCGGGATCATGTGTGGATTCTTGATTTTCGGGGTCCCCTCCACGACAGGTCCCAGTCATTTGGGGATCCTATCTAAGGGTCGCTTGTCCCCCATTTGCGGAAACTTTTGTAGCCCTTCAAGATTTCTTTCAAGACCTTGTGACCTTGTTGTTGTGACCCTGAAGCCCAGTGGCCCCTCGACTTCCCCTGAGCATGCTTGGGTCTTCTTGCAACTGTCGAGGTCCCAGGACACGCCTCTCGACGCTTGCCTGCGCGTTTAGAGTTTTTGGTTTCGGAGGTGTTGGGGGTTTGCGTTTTGAGCACCCTGAACCCTAAACCGTGGGGTTTCAATTGTGGTTTTGGGGCTTGGGGTTGAACCCTGCGAACTGGTTTACATGCGGGGTCAGTTCTCCACGCACTCATAGACGTGCTCTTCCTGACGGAAGCAACAATCCATGAATTCGGCGAGGTAGACCCTGTGTCCGAAGCGTCTGCTTGTAATGTAGGGGCCTAGATAGTCTATAATGACAGTGTAATGGGCCTCAAAACCCTACTCTTATGATTAAGGTCCCTATAATACCAACCCTGGTTCAAGAACTGCCCCGCCCCTCTGAAAGCTGATCATCCTGAAACTCATGGCGACCCGATCCCGAACCCTAGACAACCCCCAAACTCTCAGTGATCAAACCCTAGTTGGGGAACCCTACACCCTAACCCGTAAGCCGTTACAGGTTTAAGATGAACCCAAAGACATCAATGTCCTTCAGATGCGGGTTCAGCTGGGGTCTACATTGCGGGATATAGGTGATCCACAAAACGGAATGGAGTATATACCAACCCTAAACCCTAGCGAGTCCCTGGGCAGGTCAAGATGGGCATTCACACCGGGCCGGTGGTTGCTGGGGTCGTTGGCCGCAGGCCCGCAGAGCGAATTATCGTGTAATCGCCCAGTCATAGGCTTTCAGGGCGATGCGCTTAAGGAGTTCATGGTGGTTCGGGGGCGTTTAGGATTTTTTGCGGGGAAGGGGTGGGGGGTTCAGGGTCCAAGAGGGGCTCCTTGCGCTTGAGATGGAAGAGCCAGAAGCCCAAGCGAGTCGAACTTGGCTTTCGATTCATGAGCTCTCCTTGGGCAATGATGGGGTTTTATCACGATGTAGGAAGTTACGCAGAGTCTTTTGCCAGGATCTTATGGCTACGTGATTGCTCTGTGGGTTTCGAAGCCATTGCACCCCTTCTTCAGGTTCTAGGTTGCAGTGGGCTTCAGCGCGGAAGGCTCTCGGTAAGATGGCGCACATTATGCCTTATAGCGACTCTTGATGGTTCCCCCCATCCCCCGACCTGTCCAGCTGCAGCACGAAAGAGGTAAAGACCACCCGCCTCGACGCTAAGCACAGCGTGGAAGCTGAAAAGAAGCCAATAACCCTCACAAAAGGGGGCCCAGGTGAGGTTCCCGCGGATGCCTACTGATTTTGGCTCCGACTGCATTGGTAGAACAAAGCCCTCGGCCCCCTGAATTACCATAGCTTTGCTGAGAGGTCGAACGGGTCCACACAAGCACAGACATAGGGGTCTCACTCATATTCAACACTATTCCAGAGGCTCCCTTTTTCTGGGTAGACTCTACAATGCAACCAAAACCCTATTCAAATCATTGAAGATCCAATATTATGACCAAGCACATATCAGAAGACTGATCACAACAGCAAGAGTCATTCTCCAAGTCTGGACACCGAGCTCTGCATGGCCTTCTGCAATCAGGCTTCCTCGCTTCCGACTTTTTGGGGACACAATGAACATGGCCGCAAGGACTGTGGGCTTTGGGACTAAAGGGGCTTAGTTTTCGGAGCGCAGGCTGATATACTATGGTGTAATGCACTACAACTTTGGTTAATATAGGCTACAAATATACCATATGAATATACGACATGGGTATACGATGTCAAGATGTTACATCTACATCTGTAAGTATACGACCTGAAAACGAACGGTAATCACAGACTGCTTTGGTTTCTGGGTCTTCAGACATGATGCTCGTGATTTGCAAAGACCCGGGGACTTTACTTCAATGAGAAAGAAGACCGGCGCTAGCACAGCAGCCATGGTAGCAGCCGAATCAGGTGTTGAGAGTTTTGAGAGTACTGCAGGCCCTTGCATTCTCTGTCCCGAAGTTCAGAATACTCACGCTGACGGAGAATGTTGAAGCGCTTGAACCCCAGACCCTAAACCCTAGACCTTGCTTACGCAGCAGAGAATGAAGCCATTGCACTTCAAAAAAAACCTTAAATCCTAAACCCCTAAACCCTGAACCCCGCACCCCTAAACCCTAAACGCCAAACCCTTATAAACCCTAAACCCCAAGACTTGAAAACACACCAAAGCCTCCTGGGAAGGATGATGCAGAAAAGCTTGCCGGGCGAGGCCGGGAGCTCAGGTCGATTTCAGGCATTTTCACGACGATTTGACGTGAGACTGTGCTGGCGGTTTAGGGTTTTGGGGTAGTTGGGTTTAGGGTTTAGGGGGGGTTTAGGGGTTATGTGGCCTGGAGCTTAGAGTTTCGGGGTGCACTTTTTGAGGGTGCGATGGTACAGGGATGTTAGGCTGCTAGGGTTTAGGGTTAAGAGGATGTTACCACCCTCCCAGGTGCAGTTCGGCGAGGAGACGAAGCAGACACTTGCTCCGCACAGAAGATGAGGGTATGTACTAGCAATATCCGTTTCCATATTGTAGCTCTAACATAGCTATTCTGTAACATAACATAGCTAATCTGTAACATCACCCAACACCTCAGTCAAATTGTTGAGGCCTCCGTATGAAACCCGCTAATACCCTACAACAACCCTGTCAAACAGTTCTAAGCCTTTCAAGCCTCCTTGTACAACATCATTATGAAGAATCAGGCCTCCCATCACATAAAACCCTATAGAACCCTGTGAAACATCATTCAACAGCTGTTCGAATTATCATTCCAATATGCTAAACTCTTGCAATAGCCCTTAGGGTAGCCCTTATGGAAGCCGTGGTAAAACCTGGTAAGTTCCTTTTGGAACCATTCAGAGCCCTTCTAAAACCCGATTCGGAAAGTATTCGAGCCCTTATCTTGGAGCCGTATATAACCCCCCAAGAGCCGTTTAAAGTACGCTCATAGAACCCTGTACAGGAACACGTAGAGGCACTCAACAGAATCCTAGTCTAGTCATTAAGGGCCCCCATCAGAGCCCACTTCAGGCACCTGCCTCAGTGGGCTATAGCACAGTCTCGCGGCTGGGTCGCGACTCCGCTGCATTGCGTCACTTGGGGAACTTCATGGCTAGCATGGGGTAGAAGGGGACTTGGAAGGGATAGAAGGGAGTTTAGAATGGGTCCATAAGGCCCTAAACCCTAAAGTAGGCGAGCATGACTTCAAACTAGATGAGAAGCTTCGTATAAGCAGCTCCTCAAGCCAGTAAAGAACTGCTATGCGTAGTCACATACTACTGAATACGATCATATATCACCACACTGTCTTGTGTCCTGGAGCGCACCTGCTTCGGCATGCCATGCATCCTGAACAGCAGTTCATCCTTAAGCATGTCAAAGGCGACCGCAGGTAGCAAAGCCCAAGCACTAGTTCGGCCTTCCTGTGCGGATGTTGGTTGTTTTTCGAGTCTGGATTTTCAGATTGCCCTTGGTTCCTGAGCTCGGCGTCGACTGGGTAGAAAAGGAGTTTTCGAAATTAGGAGCTTCATGAAGTTTGAGGATGAGGGCTTGGGCTGAGGGTAGTGGGAGTTAGGGTTCAGGGGTGTAGGGTTTATGGGTTCAGGGGTTCATATTTCGGGTTTAGGGCAGTTGAGCGGTTTGGGGCTCTACGCGTCTTGCCACACGTCCAACTCCAGGAGATGAAGGGCAAAGGACAGGTGATGACCTACCTTCTGCACCTTGGCATACCGTCCTCTAAAGCCTGGACCAAAGCCCCATGGAGAGTTTAGGGTTTAGGGCTCAGGCATGGGAGTTGGTTTGTAGGGTTTCGATGGGGTGAAGCCGTAAACCCTACAGGTTCGGGGACAGCGATGTGCCATCTCTAACTTCCCACTAAGGTCCGGCAAAATTGGCCCCCCGCTTCTAGTCAAGCACACCTGGATAAGCTTTGGCGATCCGTCTTTCCTGCTAAGCTCCATCCGAGCGACCATCCCTGTGGATGTAGTGTAGCAGAGATATGTGCTTCCTTGCAGCCCCTTCATCATTGCTACAGCCGAGTTGTTTCGAACACCATCCAATCTCTTTGACTCTCCGTCCTCACTCTCCTAGGCCCCCCGCAAACTTCCGAAAGCCTGAGTTAAAGCTTGAAGAGCCTGAATTCCAACCCATAAACCCCTGAGATGCCTGAGTCCCCGAACCCCAAACTCCAAAACCCTTCAAGCGCCGCCTGTGAAGCCTTTTTCAGAGCCTGGGAAAAGCACTGCACAACCCTACATAATCGGTGTTGGCCCGACAATGCTTGAAAGGACCCTCACAGAAAAATCCAGGAACACCACCAGAACCCTTTCAACAGACCCCCGATGGCAAGTCCCTGACCTCTAAACCCCAAGGCTCTGAACCCTAAGCCCTAAACCCTCCTCTGTACCCTTAAGTCCCAAACCCGAAGACGCCTTTAGAACATCCCAGGAGAGGGTCAGCACCCGAGGATTGGGCGGGCTTAGGGTCTTTGGGGTTTATGAATGCTTTTATTCGGGTGTTTTTTTGGGGTAAGGTGGGCTTCATGAGGATTTGATACGGGTCTTTAATATGGTTCCAGCTTTTTTTTTCAACCGGTGGTTGGCGGAGTTGTGATGGGCTTCTGGTATGGTGTTGAATGTGTTTGCTCCAGGGCACGGCCCAGAGCTTCTCGAAGTCCATATTCTACGGGGCTCTTACGATTTTGGAGGGTCATGGACCCAAGCTTGCTGGAAGTATACGGTAGGATCCCTCTTGAACGCCATGAAGGAGACGGCGACAACGTAGGTGCTGTTGGTGGCTGATGTGCGGCGAAAAGCTATTAAGCAACGAACGTTCTCGAAGGTCTGTGGGTCCCTCGTGCCCCTAAACCCTTAAACTCAAAGCCCCGAAACCTTACACCTACAACACCAAAAAATCCTAAACCCTAAACATGATCCCCTTTTACTTAGCCGCCTTGAGAGGAACTCTCGAGCTTAAGTTGGGTGCGGGAGACCAGCGACCACATCAGCGGCCGGCTTGCGAGGATTTGGTTGGGCGTTTACTGTGTTCCTTTGAGGGATTCCCTAAAGGGTATAAGGGTTCCTTTAAGGAGGTTGTTTGAGCTTTCCTGGGTTAAGGTTTAGGGGTTAGGGTGTAGGGTTTTGTGAGGTTTCCGCTGAGGAACTTAGTTGAAGTTGCCGCAATTTAGGGTTCCTGTAAGGCTTTTATAAGGGTTGTTTTAAAGGTGTTTTGTCTAGGAACTTAATTCAAAATACAGGCCAATGCCAGAATTGCCCTAAACCCAAAGCCCTGTCCCTCTCAGCCCTAAATTCCTCCCTAAGCCCTTGCCGAGGCATGCCGACCACGCTGCTGGTGCCCAGCTTCCCCAACGGCAACCAGCTCCCCTCGCCTCGGAGGCTCCCAAGCTTAGGAAGGATTTGCGGGCTTAGAGTTTGTTGTTATGAGGTTTCTATCAGACTTAGTGGTTCCATCAGGGCCGCGAAAGCCCTGAACGTCAGATCCGATAGAAATTCTGAGTAGTTCGCCTGTCAAACATGCTAGCCGCAACTGTCAGAAGCCGTTGTAAGCTAAACTCTTTGAACCCTGAATGCCAAAGAAACCCTGGAGGTTGGGTGCCCGGGAGGGCAACCGAGCAAAGACGGACGGACAAGCCATGAGCAGGCAAGGGAGGCGTTTAGGGTTTAGGGTTTAGGGTTTTTTGAGGTTTGGGCTTTGGGTAGGGGTTTAGGGTTTAACATAGCAGCTTGAATATTCCAGTAATGCTCGTCAAGAGCTGAGGCCCCATAGATTTTTCTAGCTCTAGGACCAGACATCTCCGCCCCAAATCCTCATGCAGCACTTCGACTATAGAAGCTTGAGTGCTTACCAACTTTACGCCCCAGAGCTCCTTCTTTGCAGACAACCATAACGTACACCAGAACCCTCTTCTAATCATTCTGTTTTTGTATTAAATGTCTACAAAGCCCAAAAGCCCTAACCACCCCCAGATCCTTCAGACCTCAGACTTGGAGAGTGTCCTTCAACCAATCGCAAGGCCCTGCTGAAACTTTGCAGAACCTCCAGAACTCCCAACAGCAGAAATAAAAAACACTTTTAAAGACAAAAACTTTTGAAGATAAAAAACAATAAATCCACGAAGCAACCGCAAAAGCCAGTTGCAAACGTTCAGAACTCCAAGCCCTAAACCCTAAACCGCACACCCTAAACTCCGAACCCCAAACCCTGAACCTGACCCCCTGAGCGATAAGCTCGCACAAATCTCAAGTGCCCTGCTCGGGTGCAAGGCACGAAGCGGAGCGAAGGGATCGCTCCCAATCCGAGCAGCCCATGCGGCGCTCCACGGTGTCGCTGGCCTCAGTTCTACATTGGAGTTTCCGAAAACTAGGGGTACCTTATTTTGGGGGTCCTTACAATAAGGATCCTACTAATTTAAGGTATTGTATTAGGGACCCCTATTCTCGGAAACTCCAAAAATTGGGAACTAGGGGGCTTTAGGATTTCAGGGTGTGCAGAGCTACGAAGTCTTCTGAGGCGCCTGGCGACGCCCAGCTCCCCAAGCCCACATCGACTGGCAGGTGCCAGGGCTTGAAAACCCGAAACGGGCTTAGGGTTTGGGGTGTAGGCTTTAAAGTTTAGGGCTCCTAAACCCTCGGAACCCATAATTAAAAGCACCTGGTTGGACCAGTAAAGCCTTCAACTTCCTAAGCCCTCAACCCTAAACTCTGCACCGTACTTTGCTAAAGCCTAAACCTAACTAAGTTCAAGTCCTACATGTAGATACCTGATTCATAAGGGTAGAATCCCTGGTATAATGGTTCGTGTCGGAAGATCCTGGCACATTAGGATGGAGCGAGACATCGCACCCAGTGCAGCTACATGAATTGCTGGAATGTTTTTCCGACGGATTTGACAACTGATTAGATCTGCACTTCTTAAGGCTAGACAGACCCCCCTCCCTTTGCAACGTGTTCCACGAGTCCTTCATCAGCTCCTGTCTGCAAACGAGAGATGTTCTTTGGAACCGCTTAATCCTCTTCGTACTGCTACTGCTACCACGACGACTCCTACGACGATACTAATCATGAAGCTAGTCAAACTCTCAGCAGCAGCAGTACTACTTGTGGTGGTGCTCGCAACAGTCGTCGTCGTAGTCGCGGCCATAGTCCTGGTCCTAGTCGTAGTCGTCGAGTCGTCGTGGTCGTGGTCGCATGGAGTTTAGGGTTTAGGGTTAGTTGTCTTGTCTTGGGAGGCATCATGAAGGAGCTGCTGGGAATGAAGTCAGAGGCCGATGCCGACACCGACCTCGACGCCGATTTCGCCTGAGCCCGAGAGAGACGGTCCAGCGTTTGGGTTTTGGTTGATTTGGGGCGGCCCAGCCTTGCCTGAAGGATCGAATTTTGCCAGGGTTGAGGGTGCAAGAGGACTAGTTTAGGGGTGTTTCAACCCGAGACCTCCAGGCTCCAACCTTAAACCTTAGATCCGACGCCGAAACCCCTGGTAGATCCACATAAGGGTCTCTGTCTTTGAGGTATAAGACACAGTCCCTGCGTCTTCCCAGCGATTTTTTTCTCCCGTGAAATTCGAGGCCGAGGATATCCTATCCGTGGCCCACGAGGTTACGAAGCAGCCGCCAAGCTGCAGCTGATTTGTGCATGGTTTTGGGAAGCAGAGCCTCGGAGACCCTTTCGCAAACTCAGGCAAAGCAGTCAGATGAGTATGGGCGGCGTCACCTGGGCGGATGTTTGCAAGAGGGTACAGTGGCTCTGGCACCCCAGGAGGCATCGCGGAAGTTGAGAGGAGCCCTCCAAGCTCTAGACCCGAAGCCCGAAATCCGCAAAGCCCTAAAGCGACCCCCGGAAACTTGAACCCTAAGCCGGCCCTGCGTGCAGATGGGCTGCTCCCCGCGGATTCCCGGACAGTGAAGACGAGGCTTGGGGCGGGGTGTGGGGAGCTCGAAAAGAGAACCCCTCAAAAGGCACCGCAAAGGGCTGCATGGTTTAGAGGTTTAGGGTTTAGGGTTCCGGCTTTGGGGGTTTAGGGTTTAGGGTTCTTTCCGGGTGAGTTCCCTGACGCACTCCTTCATGAAGCGTATCGGGCTTTCTGGTGAGGGTTTCGGGTTTGCGGTTTGGGTTCACTCTCCTTTTTCCAGACGCACCGTCACCTTAAACCCTAAACCCTCGTCAGGAGTTCACCCGGTGGTTCCACCTGCATTACAGCTGCGGTCGCCGCTCGGAGCGAAAATGCGGACGAATATAGTAGCTCTCATAATGGGACTGCACAGGCTTTCAGGGGTTTTGTAGGGCTTGAAACACAATCAAATTCTGGGGCGGTCTATATTGTTGTATAGGGCTCAACCCTGGACGAACGGATCGTCTTTCATGTTATGAGTCGGGTGTTACAGTGTTGTTGAGGGTTTGAAAATATGGGGTTTCCGAAAATAGGGGACCCTAATATAGTACCCTAAATAGTAGGAGCCTTACTATAAGGACCCCTAAATAAGGTACCCCTATTTTCGGAAACTCTAAACCCTAAGCCCTTTATAGAACCCCTATAGATCCCTTTAAGGAACCCCTAAAGGTACCACAATAAGGTACCCCCTGTTGTTGAGGGTTTGAAAGCCGTAAGTGTAGGTTCGGCCCCTGGGTTTTGTAAAGGACTCTAGTGCCAGGTACTCATGGCTCTCAGCTTTCGCTGATATTGGAGAGGAGTGCCTGCTTGCGCTTCAACCTTAAATTCTGAACACGGACAGTCCAAACCCCACATCCCCCCAACACCCAAAACTCCAAAACTCCAAGCTCCACTCTTTGGAGACATCGCTGTCAGGCTTGTTGAAGGAGTTGCGGAAGCAGGCGGACCTGGGGGTTTTCGGCCATAGTGTACGGGTGTACTACAATCAAGTCTCAAGGTTACTTTATGCGTCAGGTAGGTGTTTTTTTGACTTTTACTTTACGGTGTCTGTTTTGGTACTTAGGCTTAAATTGTGAGGGGAGTAGAGGCGGTAGGATGTCACCTAGGACCACACAAACCCCAGAGTTCTCAGCACCCGCAGTCATTGATTGCCACATACGAGGCGCATTGAGGGTGTTTTTATCTAGGTTTTGTACATTTATACAGTTGAATTATACTCTTCACTCCTTCTCCACAGCCGCTTCGAAGCCAGTGAGCAACCTTGAACCAAAGCCTTCGAACCACCTCAACAACCCCACAGAGGGCATAGGACAAGCCTAAAGTCACTCCTCTAAAAAGTCCTACAGACCCTAAATCCTAGACAAGGGGCACAGTTCAACTTATAAAAACATGAAGAATCCTTATAACGCCCTTGTAGAATCTGCTTTAGAATCCCAGTCAAGATCCTGAGCCCTAAACCTCGAAACACCCGACAAGCCCTTATAGAACCACCTTTAGAACCGTGAATCTTTTTCATACGTTGACTAGGTAGATAGATAGACAGACAGATAGATAGATAGATAGAAAAGAGATAAAAGGGATTATGCCTGCACGGACAAAAGATCGGGTTCAGCCCTTTAAGGCCTTCTCCTCTCTTCTCGCGACCATCGGCACAACAGCCGCCGGGCCAAAACGGGGATTTCTGCAGGCTTCGGTTTAGGGTTTAGGGTTCAGAGGGTGTTAGGGCTTTTGTGCTTGTTTTCGGGTCTTGGGTTTGATTCGGGGCGTGGGTTTCGATTTTGGAATTGTGGGTTGTACATGGGTAGTTGGGGTTTCTGATCCTGAGGGTTTTCTATTACCTTTTTCCCATCAGACCTAAACCAAACCGGAGCTCCCAGTACTCCACGGTGCCTGAAACTCCTAAGCAGCTAAAAAGCGGATCGACGAATCCAGTATAGAGACTTCTTTCTTTGAGGCAAGAACGTAAGCATGTGACCTAACAACTAATTTCGATCCTTTCCTTCCAACTTATGGTGGTTTAGGGTTCAGAGTTTGCTAAATGCTTTATAAGGGTTTGTGGGGTGTTTAATGAGTTTTACTGCTTCAAAGGCCTAGGGTTTAGGGATTCACCGACATCCTTAAACCATTCAAGCTACTCAGATCTATTCGCTCTTCAAGCTGCACAGTTTTCGGGATGGCGCCGCGCGGCTGCAAGCTCGGGGGGCCTTTGCAAGCGTCGAAACTGTCGGGTCACAACTTGCAGAGGTTCGTTTGAATTCGTATTTTCTTGGGTTTTCGAGGTTTTGGAGTTGCGGAGTTAGGACGTTTAAGCTCTCATATTGATGGCTCTAGAGATCTTGTACTGTCCTTCCAACGCTGCTTTTTCCGGGGATTCTATCGAGGGATCCTGCCTTTTGATTGGCCAGGGTACTCAGCCGCCCAGCTGTTTAGGATGCAGGTTGCTGCAGGATGTGCCGCGCTAGGACGTGTTGAGGGTGACATTCCCTTTGCCCTCCTACTGTGCACCGAAGCTCGAGCTGTGCAGGGGGCTAGGATTTTGTGTAAGATGTGGTTCTGTTAGGGTCTGGCTTACCATTGACCTTCAATCTGCTATGTAGGCACACCTAGGCCAACAAGTCCATTTCAAAGTCAACATATCCCATCAGACATTGTAGCACACCAACACATCGCAGTTTTCTGTCTTACTATAGCATAATGTCCTCCCAAACCCCATTGTAATTATTAAGGTCCCCATCCTGGGGTTTATGACGTCCTCTCAGGATGTCGGGCAGACGCTGAAGGACATCATGTGGCCGCTGAGTCGCACCCGAAGCCCTCAACCCCCAAACCCCAAAAGCCGGAGCACTGTGGCCCTAACGCCAGCTTAAGAATCCGAAATACACAATCTTCACTTTATATGATACAAGACCTCATGGAAGCCTTGCGTAAACGCACGCCTCCAAAGCCGTAACCACTTACAGCAGCTTTACAAGTAATACTGTTGATGGACGAAATCCTGCATGACCCTAAGGACTCTAAACTATGGGAACTATGGTATATTCCTTATAAAGGGTAATGCAGGATTTTTTGTCCATCAGCAGTAGGGGCCCGGTCCGATGATCACCCGAAAGCTTCTGCGCTGCCAGCATGGAGGCCACGGGCACAGAATAGTGGGTGCCAATCATCGACACTCTCTGTTCAATTCTCGCTTTCCATAACCGTTGCAATGCTATCAAGGCCCTTACAGAAGCCCTTGTGTAGCCCTCTTACCCCTAAGCCCTAAGCCATCAAACCAAAAGCAGCCAGGTTTCTGATGTGCCGCCTAGCCATGTGGCTCCTCATCCTCGTCTTCTGGTTTTTTGCCGCCAGGCCAGTGAAATCCAGCGATCCTGACATCGGTAATGCTTGCAGAGCTAGCTGAGGGTGGGTTAGAGGTTCATGGTTCAAGATTCAGGGTTGGGCGTAAGGGTTCAGGTTGGGGGTATACGGTTTTGGGGTTCGAATTTAGTTGACGCACTGACACGGATAATCCTTTCAAAAAACGGCAGTTGCTTCAATTAGCGGCCCTCAAAGTACGGGTTGTAAATTATGAGGTTGTTGCGCTGGGCATGTACGGCGCACGCGGGACAGAGTGGTGCGCAAGGATGTTTCATGTCTGGATGGGTCTTGCAAATCCCACCAAGTCATGATATAGCACCACACTATTCTTACTAGTACTAGTACTACTACTACTACTACTGCTGCTACTACTACTCCTACTGCTGCTGCTTTTTACTGCTACCGCTACTGCTACTGCTACTGCTACTGCTACTGCTACGGCTACTGCTACTGCTACTGCTACTGCTGCTGCTACTGCTGCTACTGCTACTGCTGCTGCCGCTGCTGCTACTGCTGCTGCTGCTCCTGCTACTACTACTGAAGGGTTGAAATATTGTTGTTCGTATTAGCATTGGCTTTCGTATTGTAGTTATTGTTGTAATTACTGCTGTTATCAGGGTTATTGACATTTTAGATGTTATCTCTACATCTGCTGACATCCTTGTTCCGAAGGCCCCGAAGCACAATTGAACCCCACAGCTTAGGAGCTGCCCGCACCCTGTAATAGTGGTATAATAGGAGTTTAATAGGGCCCTAATATAATCCTATATAATCCTTATGGTCACTATTACAGGGTGGGGGCAGCTTCTAACCCACACCCTAAACCCGCCCGGCAGGCCCGAACTTGTGCTCAACCCAGAACCCTAAACCGTAGAAGCTGCCCCCACCCTGTAATAGTGACTATAAGGATTATATTAGGGCCCTGCTATATTCCTATTATACCACTATTACAGGGTGGCCCTTCTAAGATGTATCCTAAGCTGTGGACCCTAAATCCTCGTCCCAGCTGCTCTAGACATATCCCAACCCCACTCCCAAAACGCTAAACCCCGAACCCTGAAATCCCCAGAAGGGATAGACCTTAAGCCTTAGGTTCTGCCGCCATACAGTAAGAGTCCAGAATAGAGCTACTATTAAGGTCCTTGTAAAACTATAGTATGAATATTATTCAACTATTACTGGATGGCGGGCCGTACCCTGCACCCTAAACCCTAAACCCTACGCCCTAAACCCTAGACCCTGCAAGGGGCCTCTTCAAGCACATTGACGTGTGGAAGGCGCAGGCGAGGAATCGATGCTTCCCTTGTCGCTTTCGGGCTCCGGAATACGGTTGATGATATAACATCCTGCATGACCCATAATACGGAATATATGGGAATTATGGTATATTCCCTAAAAAGGGTACATTACCCATAATAAGGCATATACCGTCCTTAAGATAATGCAGGATTTTTATCATCAACAGTATTACGGCTTCAACGCCGCGCGAATCATGAACTTCCAAGCTCAAGCTGAGTCGGAAGTCTCAATCCCTCCACCAAGACGGACACGATCCGCAAATGAAGGAAAGAAGCAACAAAAACAGCCTAAGCCCAACCGCAACCCGAGCCCCTCAAGCTCTGGTTCGTTTGGTGGATGCGAAGACGTTTTGGCTCAACTGCTCACATTGCGGCCAGGCCTTGTTCGGGGTGCTTTGCGGAACTTGCCGCGGCCATGGGTTCTGCCATGTGCGGCCAGTATGAGGAGGTCCCCGTCGAGACTGTCTTGCGAATGGTGGGGCCCGTCAAATGCAACTGGGACAGCTTCGGGTTGGAGCTGTTTAGGAAGCACGAGGCTACGACGGGCTCGCTGAACCTGCACCGCTTCTCGCTCAGCGACATCCAAATGAGTGGGGCGGGTTGGGCTAATCTTGGTTTCGATGGCAAGCATTCTGTCGTCATCAAAGCTATCATTGACGTGCACAAGGAGGAAGACGATGAAGCGCAAGTGATCGTGAAAGACATAGGCAGTGGGGAGATCAACTTATGCACCAATGAGTCTCGCTTTGAAGTGGCAGCGTGGGCCAAGATGTCTGAGAACAAGGAGGCCATCGAGAAAGGGATCTCTCAAAAGCTGGCCGAGATGATCAACCATCGGATCGCCGAGCACCTCGCTGAGAGTGACAACGAGTCCTCCAAAACGGAGGACTGACGCAATGGGATCCGCGTCAATAATGACTGACAGTTGACCAATTAATCTTGTTTGCTAATGGAACGTGATCAGACCCTTCGCCAGGCAACGCTAGAAAATGCTCCGGGCAAGAGGATAGGCCTGACAGTGGTAGGTTGGTTGGGTGCCGCTCTCAAATCGGTGGGGTTGGGAAGTTCAGGTTATCTGGACCGATTTGAGCAAACTGTGTTGCTGCTTTCTTTCGTGAAGCTTCCTCCGCCGCAAGGCGCTTCTGTCATTGCCTGCGGCTCAGAATTGCTGGCGGGGCTGAGGCCAAGAGTCGGGTTCCGGTTTTCGCCATGTAAGAGGGGTCTGAATACTTACCTGTACTATTTTTGGGGGGGTTCCTTATTATAGGTATAGTTTTATGGGCCCCACAACCCGTTTCTTATTATTAAGGCCCCTATAGGAACCGTCGGCTTTCCCTCTTTCGTAGCTGCTGAAGCCATCATGGACCTTCCGAGGGGCACAGTTGAAGGCAAGAATCTCTGCAAGCTCCCCCTAAACCCTCTTAAATGGACCCCAGAGCTTTCGGAGCAGAACCCGGCTGAGGCTGAAACACATGCTTGGAATTCTCATCTACTGCTCCTACGGCATTCTGCTGAGACTTTGCCCGCGAAAGTGTGTTGGGCAGTTTCCCCGTAAAGACCTGGACCCTTAACCCTAAATTTCCTACATGCTCACCGGGAGCCCCCGGAAGAGGATTGAGGGTCCAGAGGCGGGGCATGAAGCGCTACCTTGGGATTCGACTTCTGCTTTGTTGGCAAAATCGGTGTACTACCGTTGATGATAAAAATCCTGCATTACCTTAATGACCCTAACGTATGAGAATTATGGTATATTCCTCACTATGGGTGATGCAGGATTTATATCATCAACCGTAGTAGCTTCGGTTGACGGGAAATCTTTGCAAGGCGCGCCGCCTTCTCGCAGTACTTGTGTATGATAGGATCCCTACCGTAAGGACCCACAGCAAGGTGGCCGTAAACTCTTCAGCAACTCCCATATGCACAAGGGAACTCGAAGCCCAGAGTCAGCACATTGGCGTCGATTTCTGGCCTCAGCAGTCCGACAGCGACGGCTGCCGCGTTCTGGTTGTAAGTATAACTAGAGCCCTCTGTGGGTGGAAGAGCCTGATGAAGACCTGCAGCGCCAGGATCTTGGTTTAAGATCTAAGGGTTTAGGGTTTAGGGTTCAGGGGTTCAGGATCTAGGAGTTAGGGGAGCGGTGCTCGCGACTACATTAGATCCTGCGACCTTGAACTGCACCTCCCCGGCCTTAATGAATCCCAGCTGACCCGTGAAAGCAAGTACTCCACCCCACACAAGTTCCTAAGCCCTCAAAGCCGCTAAGCCCATTAAACCCTAGGCCCCAGAGCCTCTTGGCCTCAAAACCCTTCTGATATAGCTATAGTGTCTATCCCAAATATTCGGGCCCCTGTATTTGACACTTGTGGCAACCTTACAGTAACCCTGATAGAACGAGGAAGCCTTAAACGAAGCTAGGCCCCTGTACGAAACATCAAAACTAAGAAAGCCTTGCAAAACCCAAGGAGAATCATTCGGCAGAACACGCCGGATCCCAGCTGGATTTGTGAGCGTGGCTTGGAACATCTGCAAAGTGGTTTAGGGTTTAGGCTGTGCTTGTTTTCAAGGGGATTGAAAAAAGGTTTTAAGGCTTTGAAAAGGGTTGTGTGTGAGTAGTACTTGTTTGTGCCTTGCGCATTTTGGGCACTCCTTCGGAAAACTGCGCAATAGGAAATGGGGCACCCTCATTTATTGTTAAGGGGTCGCTCGGGAAATTTAATTAAACCATAAACCATGAACTCAAATCTTAAACCCCAAACCGAAAACTCAGGTCAACAAGAAACACATGCATGAGGTTTGTGGGTTCGGAATCTTCGGATCTGTAGGGGTCTTGGGGTTTAGAGTTTGGGGTGTGAGGGTTTAGTCTTCAGTATGGGATTTTTAGGGTTGCTGGAGGTTGCTTCGTGTAATATGACATTGGGGTCTGCATAATCAGCAAAATCATCCACATACCGTACCTATATGATTGTAGCACAATATATTCCGCAAGCCTTGTTGTAAGTGTTAAAGGCTCTTCAGTATGACAGGGACCTCCAGAAGACACATTTTTGGGTTCTGAGCCGAGTAGAGTTAAGTTTTCTTATCCTAGCAGGACCAAGAAGCAGCCATGAAGCCACCCGCACGTAGAGAGGCAAGCAAACCCTGTCATTTATGAGTATGGCCGTGAACTGATGAAGCAACAGGTGGTCCGTCGCGGCTACCAGCTCAGTTAATTGGTTTTGGTGGCACCATGGTTCATGTATGAATGCGTTTGTGGATACGTGTACATTTGGATATAATGCACAACACATGTGCTTGCATATGTCTATGTATTCTGTCTAAAAAATACACATGTACATATATATATATATATACACATGTCTGCAGGTATGTACATGTATATACTTATATATATATGTACGCTTAACCTAAATATTCATGTTTTGGCTTTCCAAAGTTATTCTGTTGATGTCGATGGCGACTCTTTCTAAGATCCCTTGTCAGCCTTCCCCAAGTGACCCTCGTACCGTTGGCTCCGAGTTTATGAGGGTTTCTGTAAGAGTGTAAGGGGTGTTAATCGGCATCGGGGTGCATACCCCCAACCCTAAACCTTAAACCCGTGTACCCTAAACTCAAAAATCCCAAATCCTAAACCCTAAGCCCCAAAATCCCTTCCCTGAACCCTTAAAAAAATATTAGCCCCCAAAATAGTATTGGGAGTCGGCCCGAGCCGAGGCTTCCCGCTGCTGGGCATCTCCTTCAACATCCTCCCTTTGGCTCTCTTTACCGAGCCGCTGGGAAGGGGAGAAGATTTTGAAGAAGAGGGTTGCTAGCCATAGGAAAATATGCAGAATCGTTTTCAGCAAAGTGGCATAAGAACAACAGCACCGATAATGGTTGAATAATAGCAGCTGTCTTGCTCCTACTCCTCTTTCTGCTCCTCCGCCTCCTCATTATCCTCCTCCTCGTCTTCATCATCATCATCATCATCATCATCAACGTCATCATCATCATCACCGTCATCATCATCATCATCACCATCACAATCATCACCTTCACTGTCATCATCATCATGACCATCATCACAATCATCACCCATCGTCGTCATCACCATCATCCTCGTCCTCATTTTCATCGTCATCTTTGTCATCATGTTCGACAGTGTCACGGGAGCTGTCTCAGCAGGCCATCAGAAGAAGATGGACGGTAGGCACCACAGCACAAAGCCCCATGTAGCCGCTTCCTTTGAGATCCTCGTTGCCCTCTTAAAGATGAAGCCTAGATATGTAGAGCTATCGAAGTATTATTGTAAAGAGCACAGCCATATTGTAGCTTGAGGTAATCATATACCTACATTACATTGCATGCTATCGAAGCCTCTTGATCGCCCCCATCACTGAGATGGGGCAGCACTGGGAACTTGGGCACTGGTGCAAGGATAAGGGTAGAAGTAAGATGATCATCACTGGGATATTTATAACTCCATATACCATCGGCTTACCACGTGCTCTGTTCGTGATACACGCCTAAAAATCGGTTTCGAATGTTGCATCAAACCCATGTCAAGCCTTCCAAACCCGATGACGCCCAATTGAATAGAGCCTTTGCAAACCCGAGAAGCCCCGTAGAAAACCATGAATCACAGAGTTAGCAGCAAAGGTTCTGCTACTGGATGACCAAAGCACAGACCCTCTTCCTACCCGGCTTCCTCGGCGTCTTCATCACGGCCTTCGTCCTCATCCTGTTGGGATACCAGAAGGCTCGAATTGAGTGCTTGGTAGTAGTAGTAGTAGTAGTAGTAGTAGTAGTAGTAGTAGTAGTAGTAGTAGTAGTGCTAAGAATGTAAGAGCCTAGGCTCTGGGATGCTTAGGGCCTAGGGTGTTCGTCTAGGAGTTTTATTTGGTGGCGATGGGTTTAGGGAAGACGATTGAGCATGCTTGGCTACTGGCAACCGCGTTGCCAGGCCCGAGGCCCTAAGCCCATAAACTCGAAGCCCGAAGCCAAAAACCCTAAGCCCCAACGCCTGAAGAGCCTGGAAGGTCTTCGACACCGAGGGCTTGCTGAATTATTTAAACGTCCGGGCCCTGTCTTCCCAAGCGTCGAGGGTCGTGGCTTTAGTTCGGATGTTTGGGGCCTGGTTCAGGGTTTAGGGTTCGGGGACGTAGTAACTGGGGTTATTGGGGTTTATGGGTGTTTAGGGTCCGAACAGGGTTCTTCGAAGGAGTCTCACTTTGGGTTTTGGGGTGTAGGGTTGCTTGAAGGCCTCTGTTGAGTGTTTGCTTAGGGGACTTAGTAGCTAGGGTTATGAAGCAGGTAGTTAGATTCATACTTGCTGAAAACCGCAATTGAGGCACCTCATACCCTCGATCACTAAGTCCCATGATCCTCCGAGTAGGGGTCCTAAACAGTAAACAAGGCACCAAAATGATAGCTTCTTTCTTCCAAAGCCATATACAGTTATAATGCAACAAACAAAACACAACATATTCCTCAAAACCGTGTGGCTTTTCATCTAGGGCACTCGATTAAGGCCTACGGCTGGCGGTTTCGAGTAGTAGTAGAATCCTAATTGAAGGATCCTGAGAAGCGGCACCCTTCATTTTAGCAACTTCTGAGGTTTAGTATCCAGATCCGAGGTGATCAGCCTGTTCAACTCTTTCCGGATCTACTCCATGGAGTACACGCTCCGGCAAAGGCGAGCGGACCCTTGGTGTTTTCGGTTAGGGCTAGGCTTTCTATCCCGACCTGAAGCTTAAGGCCGAAGTTTAGGGTTTAGGGTTTAGGGTTTAGTTTTCCTAAAGCTCCCTAAACCCGAAATTCCCAAAAGGCACTTAAACAGGCGCTGAACAACACCTTCATGCCACCATTCTTTGTTGGACTGAGTTTATAGGGTGTTATAAAGAAGGTTATTGGTTGCTTTTGTCGTTTCTGATTTTTGGGAGTTGCGTTTTCCATTTTAGGGATCTTCACATTTTGTAGTGTTTGCCTGCCGCCTGAGAGGAGTACGGAGAGTAGAGGATTTATGTAGGACCCGAAAGAGCCAACATCGGACCGTGTGTGGGATGTTTGTTTTGGTATACAGACACGTGTAGAATGGAAACCTATCCCAGATGTTGAGCTTTTAACTCCAAAGCTTGAATCTAAGACCCGGATCTCGCCCTGAAGTTGGTGCAGAAGCGCAGGTACATCGCCATGCATCGGGTGGAGGTAATGCAAGAGCGGATCGAGGCATTGTGTCGTCGCAGCTTCTGGATTGAACTAGGGCTGAGCTGCTGTTTTGTGGTTGAGGTGGGGTTAGGATTGCGTGTTTGAAGTAACGCTTGTCGAACAAGTTCCCCTGTGTGAGCAGTGTCCTGAACCGCTTGTCACCGCGAGGCATGCAGAATGCCTTTGAAGCACCGAAGATAGCCTCAGATGATGTGCGAACCTAGATAAGAACCCTCGGAACTATGGTAAAGCGCTTTAACCAGGTTCATAATTTTCAGTTTCAGGGAAGCATCGGGAGCCCAGCGGTCTGACGTGGTTGCAAGGGTTCAGGGTTAGGTTTAGGGTTTAAGGTTTAGAGTTTAGGGTTTAGGGTTTAGTTAGGGTTGGAAGGTTTTAGGGTTTTGTAGCTCTGCACCCATAACCCCGTAGCTATGCCATAAGGCCCGTAACCTTCCCTGCCAAAATACACTTATAATGTACAATTATAATGTACCACAATGTACTATACTATACTATACTTTTCTGACACTCTTATTCTATGATATAATATACTATAGCACACGAAAATATTTTACTCTATAGATATACCAAACCAAAAACAAACTACTGTACACGTGTAAGTCCAAGACCCCAAGAACCCGAGACCAATGCAGGGCATCCTCGGGACGTTGATGCCACCTTTGGTGATTGAGGAAATCAAAAGCTTCTTGGCCGTTCTTGTCGTCGTTTCTGGGAGTTTGGAGGCTTTGTGAGATTTTGTCAAGGGGCTTTGTGGGTTTTTGTGGAGTGTTGTGAAGTTTCGTAGGTTTATTGCATCCAAAGAGCCCGAGTCTTTCCTCTACTGCACCCCAGGATCACACGTCATGCTCGGAGAGCTTATGAACCGTGGGATGTTCCTAAGGTCCTAAGTCATGCTACGGACTCTTCCTCAACTTTGAGATTTTGTCGTTTGTCTCCGGCCCACTGGGACGTAGCAAGAGATCCGCTTCGAGCCTCTGAGAGCTATAGAGATGACCTGCATGGCGGGCCAAGACCCTCCAAAATCCCTAAGCCCTAACCTAGACCCTTTAACCCTAAAATCTTGAACCCCTGAACCTCCAAAGCCTACACCTGGAACTTTTCAGAGTGAAGCACCCTCTGCCGCCGAGGACTGGCCCATTATGTGTCCCATCAGTACAAGCATGCAACTCGTCGAGACAGTTTTCGTTAAGGATTGCTTCTCGTAGAATGTCGCCACTGTGAGCAGCCCAACCTTCGTAAGCCTACACCAGCATGTATGAACACTTCTACACTATTGAACTTCTCTAAGCCATGACCGCTTGCCATACAGCAATCCGCTCGGTGTATCAAAGCTCACCAGCTGGACACCAGATTTGTGGCTTAGGGCTTCAGGCCTCTACGGTTCGGGGCTTTAGGGTTCAAGGCTTTGGGTCTTGGAGCCTTTTAGGGTTCACGGTGTAGTGGCCGATTGTGGAGGTTGATGTTGATGTGAGTTGTTCTCCCGAAGCCGAAACCCTAAACCCGAAGCCCGAAAACACCCCATTGCAGGTGCTGTCGAACCCTAAGGCATCTTCAACCCTGTCAGACAGAAACCCCACGCTTTCAACCCTTAGCCCAGGGCTTTGAAACTTTCGCCCCCGAGCTCTCAACCATGCAACCCTGCTAAACCCAAAGCACCTTGAGCCCGACTCCATCCCCCTAGGAAGAGTGCAGAACCACCAAGTTGAATGATCAGATTTATAAGCTGCACTTGGGGAATTTTTACAACATGCCTCGTGATCCTTTTAGGGGCACCTATTCCGAAATACTCCTTGTGGCCTTCAGCCAAGGCCATTACAGGCCCTCAGAAACCCTTATGAACCCTAGTAAAGCCTTATAATCAGAAGCCCCTAAACCTTACAACCTGAACACCAAAACTCCCAATACAGCCCATCAAGAAACCTTTAACCAGAGCATACCGAAGCCCTTGAACGACTCCTAAGCAGAACGCTGTAAGGAACCCGCGAAGGAACTCCTTGAAGGAACCTCCCCGACCTTTCCCAGAAGGAAGCCCAGGCGACTTCGAAGTAGTACCAACCACGACACCCCCCCAAACCCTAAAATCCTAAAGCACTTCAAAGTACAAACACAACAAACTCTTTATAAACCACCACCACTCTCCTCAAACAGAAGCAAAAGAAAGAGCCCACACAGAAGCCTAAAGCGAAGCCCAGGCGACCATCGCCCAATCTGACCTTTGCGGATTCACCGCCCTCGCCAGCACCCGGGAGCCGGAGGAGGTCGGGTCCCTTTAAGGGTCCCTTTAAGGGTTCCTTTAAGGGTGCCTTTAAGGGTCCCTTTAAGGGTCCCATTAAGGGTTCCTTTAAGGGTTCCTTCCAGGGTCCCTTTGAGGGTTCCTTCAAAGGTTTCCTTTCGAAAGGGGTTCTGCGTTTCAGGGGTTCTTTAACGGTTCCTTTCGGGTTTGGGCTTCCTTTAACGGACCTGGGGTCCCTGTTCAGGGTTCCTACAAAGCGTCCTGCCGGAATTTATGGTAGAGTTCCCTTTAAGGGTATGGTCCTTCAAAGTGACGCACATGTGTTCGAACCTCATACACAGTAGGAGCCCGATTCTAGAACCATAGTTCCGAAGTTCCGATAAGGGTCTCTAGGCAAGAAATTAGATGATTCTGGAGGGTTATAAACGGACCCTTAACGGGTTCCCATCAGGGTTTGCCTCTGTAAGGGTTCCAGTAACGTTTAGCAGGTCCCATTTCAGGTTCTAGAAAGGGCTTCGAGGGTTTAAGGTGTTGTAGTTCTAGAGTTTTAGTTTAATTTGTGTTTATGGAGGGCTCCGCTCAAGGGTTCTACGCGGGGTTTTAGGGCTTAGGGTTCCACGGTTTTGTGGGTTTCAGGGGTTGAAGGTTTCAGACTGATGTAGGGTGCCGAGCATGATTGGACCATGGTGATGGCTGCTGCTTGCGGTGATGGTTACGGTGGTGATGATGGTGGAGATGGTGACAAGGATCAATGAAACGGATATGATGGCAGTGCTCGTGCTTGTGCTGGTGGTGTGCTGGTGCTGCTGCTGCTGATGATGCTGACGATGATGTTGATGAAGATGATGACGGCAGCGGCGATGGAAACCGCGACCGACAGCAACGAAAGCGAGGCGATAATGGCGACGACGACCGCGATATTGATTGTGACGGCGCGGTGTCCCCTTCCCCACGCGACGGCAAGAGGCAAGAGTGAAGTCCTAATGCCGAAACCCGAAACAAGGGAGAAGCAGCCCGAAACCCGAAAAGCCTACAGTTCGGGCACAGGTCGTCAAATTCATCAGCCAGATTTTCGACCTTTTTGATGCCGGGTACTCAGTGGACTTCTTTTGAGGGCTTGGGGTTGAGAGTTTAGAGTTTAGAGTCTATATACTTTCTTACTCACAGTCATGGGGGTTTTGAGTCACCGAGAGCTTCTCTTTTGAAACAAACCTGGGCTGGGCCGGGCTCAGGCCTTGAGGCTTCGGGGCCCAGGGTACAGGATCGATTCGTGTGGCCTTGGAGTTCGGGGCGAGGGACCCCGAGTCAAGATGCTTGGGGCGAAACAGGGTTTTGGGCTTAGGGTTTAGCGTTTAGGGTCCCTAAAAGAACGAGGTCACGTCCTCCATAGTCATAGCGATCATGCAGCTGAGCTTCTGTAGATTCCTGCTGGGCCGTATGAAGCCGACGAGTGCGTATATTGGGCCTCCTGTGCCTGCGAAGGATCTAGCAGATCGCTACGACATCTACAAGGTCGAGACAGTTGGCGATGCCTACATAGCGCCTTGGCTCTAGACAGCACATACACGTACGTAGACAGGACGCAACATTTGAACTGCCGTTTGCAGTAGATAGGGTATAATACCAATGAGCCTTATGCCGTCAGAACCATCAGAGCCCTCAACCACACCATTGTTGCATGTCTCTTTTGTCGTTTGTACGTATACAGATACCATGCATGAGCAGAGGACACACCGCAGGCCCAAGCTCTAAGAGACAGGACGTCTTCTTGCATCAAGGGTGTCTCTGCAATTGGGTTTTGCATTCTATGGTGAAGGGAGCATGGCCCGAGGGGGGGTTCTTGGGGGTTTAAGGCTCCGAAGGTTGAAGTTTGGGGTCGCAGGTTCAGAAGAGGGGTTCAGGGGCATCAGAACCTGCACCCGCCATCTTACCCTAGTGACCTAGTGATTCCGATGGAGCCCCACACCTGGCCCAGCCGTCAAGCCTCAAGCCCTAGAACAGCCTAAACCCTAAAGCCTAAGCCCTAAACCCTAAACCCTGAGCCCTAAACCTTAAACCTTAAACCCCAGCCCTTTTTAGAACCCCTCCAAAGTCAGGAGAACCCTGAACCCCAAACCCAAACCCTGAAGCCTAAACCCTAAACCTTAAACTCTCGCCACTTTCAAGAACCCTTAGATTCCAAAGCAACCTTGAACCCTGGGCCCCATTCTAGAACCCTTCCAATCCAAGGGTAAAAGGAGGGACCCGTTAATAAGGACCCCTAGGTATATACCCTTAATATAGCTATGATATAGCCCATTATATAGCCCATTATACGGTAGGGGTCCCCATTATACAAGGGTTTCTGCTTTTCCCCCTTTGTCCAAAGCCCGGACCCTAAACCCTAAACCCGTGCGGAGTGAGGAAGGGCCATTACACTTCAAAAAAAACCCTAAACCCTAAAAGCCCTAAGCCCTAAACCCGATAAATCCTAAACCCTCAACCCTAAAAGCCCTAAACCCTATAAACCCTAAACCCTCCTTTTCCCCCTTTGTCCAAAGCCCGGAGAGCCCTGGCAGTTGCGAACCCCAGGCCGGGCAGGCAGACTTTCCACTGACGGTTGACAACAAGCCCTTGCAGTCCGGCCGAGGTTTTGGGGTTTAGGGTTTGAGGGTTTAGGGTTTAGGGTTTAGGGTTTAGGGTTTTGGGGGGTTTTGGGGTTTAGGGTTTGAGGGTTTTAGGGGTTTTAGGGTTTGGGGTTTGAGGCTTTCTGGATTCTCGATCAAGCTTGTTTAGGGTTTAGGGCCACAGTGATTGCCAACTAAACCCGGGGGGGTTAAGATATCTAAGCCAGAATTCTTCAGTTTTCGTATAGCGCTGAAAGGAAGGGTAGTTGGGCCATCTTGGCAAAATGCGTGGAAGCTCTACACCCCAAAACCCGAATCCCTAAGCCGCCCGAAACCCAAACGCAAACACCCGAAGCCCAGTCACGTAAACCTTGAAGCAATAGGAGGAACCCGTTAGAGCCCTTATAGAACCCTCACAAGGACCCTCCTAAATCCCTGAATCACCCACATATAGAACACTAGTAGAACCTAGAACGGGCCCCTAGGCATGTGGTGCTGTTCGGCCTACAGATGACGATGGCCACACGAGCCTGGTCTGTACAATGCGGTGAGAACATCAGCAGCCCGGCCTGTCTACAAACCCAAGCCTTCAACACTTAGCTTACCCTTGGTTAGCAGGGAATGGAAGAATGGTAGTAATAGTAGTTATAATTGAACCCCATTCTTCCATTCCAGACTAACCAACGGTAAGTTAAGGGTTAAGGTTGTTTTTTGCATATTGGGGTTTGGGGTAGGTTTCAATTGTTTGTTCACGGGGTTATGTTTTGGCTTTCAAGGTTGAGGCCTAGGGCCTACGGCCCGGCTTGCAGACAGAGAAGGGTGTATGAAGCTTCCTGATTTTGAGTTTGGTTATGGGAGCTGCTCTTGAGCTTGGAATCCCAGTCCGACAGAGGGGGTGTGTAGGATTTTGGTGAGGGGTTCTCCTTGAGGGGAGCTTCAAGAAAGATCCGAGTTGGAGGGGCTATGGGGACCATGACGGGATACTATGGGTAATCATACCGTTCTGTGCAGCATGCCGGCCCAGATATATGCACCAACGTCACCAAAACAACATTGGAATGCTTGGCGCGGACTGGCTACGAAAAGCTTTCCCTGCGAAGAGAAGTTACGGGGCATCCGTCTGTACCCCTCTGGTCCCAGGTTGCCGCGTGGGCGTGCACACAGGGGAATGCGTCGGTGGTATGGCCCAAAGCTCAGACTGCCCTGACAAACCCCCGGCCCTGGACCAACAAGTTTCAACCTGAAACCCGACAAACATCGTGTCTTGCACAGGATTTCGCGACTTCGGGGAAGAGTATCGAGATTGTCTGCGCATTGTAGCATCCTGATTTTCGCCTAGCATTTGCAAGGCAAAACCCAGACCCGAGAAAATCAAGCCGGCAACCCCAAGCACTAAACTCTGCACCCTGATCCTTAAACCGAAAGTCCTAAACCCCAAGCCTTAAACGCCAAACACCAGACCCTAAAATCCTAAACCAGAAAAGCCCGCAAACCAGAGCCTCAAGCTAGACCGTAAAGCACCTGGACCTAAGGCGGAAAATGGGTGCTTGGAAAAGCCCCAAGCGCCTAAGCCTTTGCTTTTCGAACTTTTCAACAGCTCTCGTTTGGATCCCAAAGCGTGCAGACTGGTTTGGACATCGCAACCTGCAAAGAAGAGCCCGAAGAGCAAACCCATGCCCATAAACCCTAAGAAACTCCAAGAAGTTTAAACATATCCTAAGACATCTTCGGAAGCTGTCGGCACTTCCGAACTAAACAAACCGAGTTCACGGGGCCCATTCTCGAAGAACCCCTAGAAGGACCCAACAGCACCAAACACCACGCATGCGAAAACCCTGCAGAAACCCAAGCCCCTAAACCCTAAAGCCTAAACCCCAAACCCTAAACCCTAAAGCCTAAACCCTAAACCCTAAACTCCAAACCCTAAACCCTAAAGCCTCAACCCGAAACCGCGAAAGAAAGGTCGGCACTTCCATGCAACGCTACCACCTCTTCGGCGACCTCATGCGGGGCCTAGAGTGCCCTCGGCGGACCTAGGGTGTAGGGGCTTTGTTAGGGACTTCGGGGTTTAGGGGTTGAGGGGTTCAGGGTTTAGGAGTTTAGAGTTTAGGGTTTGGTGGTTCAGGGATTTATGGGTGTATATAGGGTTTGTGGGTTTAGTGGTTTGGGGGCTTTGCGTTTAGGGGTTTGGGGTTTAGAGGTTTAGGGGTGTTGCTTTGGAGGCTTCTTGTCGACGGATGCGGAGCTTGCTTTTAAAGCCATCCCAGCTTTGGCGGTTCCAAGGGTAAGGGTTTTAGGATGCTTAGACTCTCAAAGAAAAATCCTAACCCAAGCCTTGAACCAGAGTCTTTCGGGTGCAGGCAGCTCTTTGGAGGCGAGAGCGGTGTTCGGAGGGCTCCTGCTCGAAGCTTTGGGAGGCTGCTTTCTGCCTTGCCAACCCAAAAAGCATGAGCCCAAAACCCTAAACCCTGAACCCTTAAACCCTAAGCTAAAACGTAAGCCCTAGCACGTAGACCAAGAGGACGTGTGCAGAGCAAGTGGCCTACCTACGGTGGCTTCCGCCTGTCAGAACTCCCGAAACCTCCAAAGACGTCGCCTCTTTTACCCCTATTTTTCTTAATTGTCCGATTCATATCTTCAAGGAGTCTTATTGAGGGACTCAGCTTTGTCAGTTTTCGGGCACAGTGTTCTAAACGGGGCTTTTGAGGGACCCCATCTTGCTCAAGGTTTGTTCTTTTGAACGGAATGTTGAACCCTAACCCCCTAAACCCCTAAACTCTGACCCCTAAGCCCCTAAACCCCTAAACCCCAAACACTGAAACCCTGAAACCCTTAACCCCTTAAGCTCTAAACCCCCTAAACCCGGGCTGTCAGCTGCGTTGGCCTCCGAGGATCTTGGAATCCACCGCGCCAGCAGGGCAGGTCCAAGTGAGCAGGCACCCGGTCACCAGGGTTTAGGGTTTAGGGGTTTAGGGTTTAGGGTTATAGGGTTTAGGGTTTAGGGCTTAGGGTTATAGGGTTTAGGGTTATAGGGTTTAGGGGTTTAGGGCTTAGGGGTTTAGGGTTTGGGGTTTAGGGCTTGGGGTTTAGGGCTTGGGTTTAGGGTTTAGGGTTTGGGGTTTAGGGTTTAGGGTTTGGGTTAGCCCCCGGTTGAGATTGTTGCATAGGGTTTGGTCGGGTTTGAAATAGGGTTTGGGGTGTAGGGTTTGAGAGGGTTTGAGAGGGTTCAATAAAGGGTTTGGGGCTTAGGGGTTGATAAAGTAAAGAGTTTAGGTTAGGTTTTGTAAGGTTTGTTTCAAGGTTTTGATAGGCGCTTTATAGGATTTCTTATACAAGAAATACAAGGGCTTCAAAAGATTTTTCAACTGTTCTACAAAGGGCTTTGCGTTCGTTTATAGGCGGGTTACATGTTTTTATTCCTTGGGCTTTTGAAGGGCTTGATAGGGTGTTATAGATGCTTTAGGGGGTTGAAGTTTCGTGCTAAGTTTGTGCTTCTCTTGTAGGGGCATTTTGGGGAAGCACGCGACCATACATCAAGTGTCACCGCCAGCGTCACACACTTCTTGAAGTCTTGTCCTCCTTGCTACATGGAGTGTGGCTTCGCCGTGAATCAGCTTTCCGCCGAGAGGACAGTGCAGCTACGGCAATGTAGAGGTCGGAATGCTCACCGATAGTATCCCTCATGATTTTCGATTTTGGTTTGGCATAGTACGCCAAGAAGAAGCCCTAAGGAAGAGTACCGGTAACTATCACTTGGACTTCAGGAACCCTGGACAATCTGCCCTATACGCTAGACCCTAAGCCCCAAACCCAACCCTAAACCGCCTAAACCCTAGCTAGAACCTAGAACCCTGCAAACTCCAAGCACTAAACCTTCGACTAAACCTTCGGCGGCGCTCCCTTTTCGTTGCCCAGGGCGTGCAAGTCGGCAGTCGAGCAACAGATCCAGCGGCACCCACAAGAGGCTCGCAGCTGTCTTCAAAATATCTGTGCAGTTATCATTACCTGTACTATTTTGGGGGCTCCTTGTTGTAATGATGGTGTAGGTTCCCCAGAGCCCTATTGAAATTATCAAGCCCCCTAGATCACCTCTTTCTCCCCCCATGAGGGTCACTTCCTTTGCTGGTACGACAAGGGTTTCTAACAGGGATATAACTTACGTTTGGTGAGTAGGGAATGGAAGAATGGTAGTAATAGTAGTTCTAATTATACCCCATTCCTCCATTTGCTACTAACCAAAGATAAGATAATGAGGGTCGCGTTGCGGGTTACCACGAGTGTGGGGTTTGGCAGCAGGTTTCGCGCTTCCGGTTTAGGGTTTCGCCGAACCCTAAACCCCCTCAGAGCGTGGCCCGCGACCCAAAGCCCCAAAGCCCGAGCTCAAAAAACCCTAAACTCCTAAACTCAAGTGCGGGCGAAAAAGAAGGTTATAAGTCCCCTAATATGGGTGATAAGTACAGTTACCCTACTTATAATTACCCCGAAGTCCGAAGCCCTCAGCCCTTAAACAACAAAAACCCTAAACTCCTAAACTCCTTGGGCGGGCGAAAAGAGCCAAAGGTGCTGAGAAAAAACACAACCCATCCCTTGGAGGTGGCTGACGTCTTGGAGCATGTGGTCTTCCAACAGCGCGTTGAGGATGCGCTCCTCACCTCGAAAGGAGCCTCGGCTTCATCTGGGGGTTTCCGAAAATGGGTTCCTTTAAAGGGTTACTCTGAGGGTGCTGGAAGGGTTCCTGTACAGGGCTCTATAAGGGTTGAGAGTTTCTGGAAACAATGGGTACCTCATTTTGGGGTCCCTAGAAGAAGGATCCTACTATTTAGGGTTCCATATGAGGGTCCCCTCTTTTCGGACACTCCCATCTCGAAAGAAGGGAGGCCATCTTCGGTCTTATGCTGTGCGGACTTCGTTTTTCATCTTACTAGGAGCTTATTAGTTAGAACAGGGGTTCATGTAAAGGGTTCTTAAAAGGGGTCCTATAAGGGTTCCTACAAGGGGTAGCATGGGGGGGGTATAAGAAAGGGGCCTGAATAATTAGACTAGGGTTTTGGGGCCCATCATACGAGAATTATGGTAATTTTAAGGCCCCTACATGAGGGAAAAACCGCGGCCTTGTTTGCAGCAATTTGGGCTTTGGACTCCTTCGTCTCATTTCCTGAGCTGCGGTCTGGTCTCATTGAACCTTGGACCCCAATCCCTAAGATAGAAGGTTGAACAAGCAGCAATACTATCCCTGAGCGCTCCCTATCATAGTGATGCTACTTACTATGTACTATGCAATATACACTATATACTTCCCCCAACACTTTGTTTCCCAAAAAACAGAGAAGTCCTAAAGATTGACCCTGAAAAGGTGAGAGGGAATGGGCAGGGCTTAGGCTTGAAGCTTCGGGAATAAGGGGTTGCAAGAGCTGAGGGCTTTAGGGTTAAAGGGGTAGTATGTAGAGTTTGCTTGTGGCACCAAACTTCCGGAACCTACATACACCCCACAGCACAAACCCTAAACACTCAACAAAAAAAACCCTAACAAAGGGCCCCTAAACCCTAAACCCCAAAAGAGCCCCTAAACCCTAAACCCCAAAAAGGCCCCTAAACCCTAAACCCCAAAAAGGCCCCTAAAGCACATCCCCAAGGCGAGCCCCATGACTACTCGGAAGTCGGTGGCCGGACGTTCCTCGCGCGCCCCGCGCAGAGAAAAAAGCGAGGAAAGCGCAGCGAGCCAGTGCCCAGACCCCGGGAAGGATCCAAAAAGTAGATCCCTTAATGGAGGTTCCTATAAGGTACCCTTGGTAGTATAGGGCCCCAAATTAGGGGATCTACTTTTCTAGATCCTCCCGGGGGTCTGGGTCTGGGTGTCTACCCCATAACAGACCCTGAACCCGAAATCCTCTGACCCATAGCAAACCCATCGAACATGACGGAAACCACAGTAAACCCATCGTAAGCGTTTGGGTTTTGAGGCCGCTCAAGTTTGGTGATTGAGGTTTTTTGAAGGGCCCAGACCTTGGGCGTCCCTAAACCCTGAAGCCTTCCACTTAATCTAGAACGTGGCAAAGGCCATTCTGAAAAGATGGGCCTGACTTTTCATGGTTAGGGGATGGGGAATACAAACCAGGCATCTAGATGACTAGAAGTACCTACTTGCCAAGTCCCCTGATCCTGCAAGTCAGTGCAGTGAGCCAGACGCAAGCCTTAGCCACCGAAGACTCTCAACTCCAAACCATAAGATCAGGGAAGCGTCCGAACTTGTCGAACAGTGAAGAGCCGTCCTCAGGGTTCTCAACATTTCGGATCTTGCACCTGCATGATTACTGGTATCATTCCTTCGGGTTTCCTGTCATTGTTACATAGACATGTCTGTACACATCCTTACTTACACCTACTCATGGTGTAGAAACCCCGAAACACCAGCCTACTTTTCGAGGCTTCTACATTCGGATGCCGGCCTATCCCCGCGCAGGTTGCGACTAGTAACCTTCGGGCCGCGACCAGTGCAGTGGCAGCTGGACAAGGCACGTCCAGGTTTCAGGGTTTGGGGCTTCAGGGGCCGAAGCAGTATCCAATACTATTGTAGGGCTCTTCGTTTTGATTTTAGCACTATGTACCCCAAAACCCTATTCGATGAATTATTCAGGCCCGTCTGTTAGGGACCTCCATGGACTTGGGGCGTTGTGAAGGCTTTGAGGACTTGGTCTTTCTGCCAGCTCTGGGGAGCCTGGGTGTGTCAACCGCTGCTCAGAGGACATGGGCCCAAACCTGCGATCCTGAACCCTAGACCCCTATGGAGCCCTTAAAGGGAAGCCTATATATACCCTGAACCCTAAACCCCTATGGAGCCCTTAACTTACCTTGGGTTCGTAGGGAATGGAGCAACGGGGTACAATTTTAACTACTATTACTACCATTGTTCCATTCCCTACTAACCAAAGGTAACCCTGAACCCCTCAAGCCTGAAAGAGAACGCATTCGTGGGCTCGGTGGGTTAGCCAAGGAGCATGGAACTCTGGCGAAAGTAGCAGCAGCTCTTTCTGAGAGTCTTAAATGTGACCTCAAAGGAGCACCCTGAAACCCTGAACCCAACAGCCTTGAACCTAAAGCCTAAGCATCAGACCTTCAGGGAGGCTCTTCTACCGGGCCCTGAGTACTTGCCAAGCAATGCTGCTCCTATATAACGATCGAGCAATATGCCATATACTCACGTGATTGCAGTGGTCCTGCACGGCATAGGCCAATGCTAGCGACATGGGTTGAAGAGCGCACCTCATAAACATCACACTGACATCGGAAAGAAGAGCCCTACAGGGCTAGTTTTAAGTTGCCTCCCGGATCACAACCTTACTGCCGAACTCTTCAAAAACCTTACTACCAGCCATCACTCCTGATGGTTCCTGCAGGCGCGCGCCTTTTTCGAGCGAATCCCCAGAGCTGGGTGTGGGGCCAAGCTGCCATGGGGTTTAGGGTTTGGAGCTGGCGGGGCAGGGTCAAGGTTCTCAGAAGGGCTTCGGGGGTTTAGGGGCCTGCCCTGCAGCCCGAGACCGCAACCCTAAACCGCCCCTTACTCCTGCATGTAAACACCCTATGAGAACTCCGAATGCTAGACCCGACACTTCACTCCCTGATAGACCTTCTGAATCCTAAATCCTAAATCCTAGATCCCACCTTTGCTTGCACCCTAAACCCCCAAGCCATAAACCCTAAACAGTAAACCCTGAATTCCCAAACCCCTAAACCCTAAACCCCCAAGCCCCAAACCCTAAACCCTGAACCCCCAAAGCCCCAAACCCTCTCAAGAGCGCTTCGAAGATGCCGCAGACGGAGGCGCGCCGGGCGCTGTGCAGCGGAAGCTCCCAGCTTCGCCAGCCGGGGACCAAAAAGGGGAAGGTGATCAAGGAGGTTTTGGGTTTAGGGTTTCGGAGTTTCGGGTTTCGGGTTTGGGTTTTGGGTTTAGGGTTTCGGAGTGGGGTTTCGGAGTTTAGGTTTGGATCGGCCTTTACCAGCGATTGTGTGTTGTTTTGGCTCTTAATGGTTTAATGGTGGTCTGGGCACTGGAACATGGGTGCTTATGTAGGGGAAGGTTGTGGAAGAGTCCATAAGGGTTTCGAAGGGCTTGCTGAGAAATTGTGGGGGGGGGGGGGGGGGTTTAGGGTTCAGGGTTTAGGGGTTTAGGGGTTTAGGGGTTAGGAGTTTAGGGTTTTGGGGGGGGTTGACAGTTTGGAGTTTGGTGGTTCCCCAGTGGGCCGGTCTTTGTGGGACTTAGTGGTTTGGGTCTTGAGGGATGCGGGTTTCAAAGGGGAAAAGGAGGGACTCTTAATGGGGACCCCCCTACCCTATAATGGGCTATATAATGGGCTATATAATTGCTATATTAAGGGTATATACCTAGGGGTCCTTATTAAGGGTCCCCCCTTTTACCCTTGGAGGGTTGTATTGTGGTTGGGGTTCCAGGATTTGCTTTTGGGGTTTGGGGCTAGGGGGGACTGAGGTTTCGGGCCGGGTGAGGTATACAGTGTGGTACGTTCCTCGTTACATCCCCTGCAACTGTTACACCCTCTGCGTCCAAACCCCGAACATCCACAATCTTATTATTCTCGAACTCTGAACCTCGAGCAGCCTGTCAGGGCTTGTTGATAATTGAAAATCATAGGTCATCACCCGGGAAACCTTCTTCCAACGCCTTCTACCCGAAAACCCTAAAGGGCTCTCCGGACCTTGTTGATCCCCAAGCACTCCCTTCTAGAACCTCCCTTTATATAGATCCCTTTTCGAACCCTTATAGATCCTACAACCCCCGTGGGGATGTGCCAGATCCTCCGCCCTTTCCGAACTCGAGCTTGGGAACCATGCTGCGGATGGAGGTCGGGGCGGAGCTAGGGTCACACGGTTAGGGGTTTTGTAGGGTTTTACAAAGGCTGTTATGGATTTTGAGGGTTTCAGGATTCGTTTGGTTTGCTTTTGCCAGGTTGGACACTTGAGTCTGCTATGGCCTTCGAGCTCATGGCGGGGTGTAGTTAAGGGTGGCATGGGGCCGATGGGCAGCAATGCCCCATGCATGAATGCGGGATAAAGCCAACGTGTCACTGCTTTATGCTTTGCACCACGGGTCGACGTGTTGGAATGGTTGCTTCGCAGCGCTTCCTTAAAGCCGAGACAAGGAGACAAGGAGAACCACAAGCTTCTGAACCTTCCCTGAACTGCTCTGTTTCCCGGAACCCTGCAAAATTAAGTACTTGGAGGCGCTGTGGACTTCGCACATCGGCTCCGTATCACCCACAACATAATCCCTAAGCCCCAGAGTATTCCCATGACCCATCTTGTTGGGCGTGCATGATGCAGACATCCACCAGGTTGAGAGGTAAGGCGATGGCCGTAGCTTCGTGCTGTAAAGACGTCCTTTTGTCAGAGCCCCGGTTTGTGGGTTCAGGGCTTATCTGAGGTCTAATGGTTATTTACGATGGTTATTTACGACTTAGGGTTTAGGATTTTGTCTAGGCTGAGGGTTTAGGGCAAACTATCCCTGGCCCTAGCCAGCGAGCAAGTGCGAGACGAAGGATTGCCGAGACGAAATCCAAGACAGCTACTACTACTCCTGAATGGGACTTAGTCACGTTATGAATAAAGTAACTGTAGTTCTAATTGTATATAACCCCAATTAAGGTGACAGGTGTCTGTTCCATTTGAACACTTACAAAGACACATAACGCCTCTCGTACACCATGGCTGTCTGAAGACCGAGTAATAGCATCCCCCTACAGTACCTATATATGATTGGAACCCCTCTCCATTGAACCCTGTAAACTCTAGACCCAGGCCTGTCTTTAAAAGAAATCAGATTGTCAACGCAATGAGCGTCGGACTCGAAAAGGAGGTCTGGTCTTCCTTTACCTGCTAGGGTTAAGGGTCTTTGGGGTTTAGCCTTTAAGGTTTAGGGGTCTAGGGTTTTGGGGTTTAGGGCTTTAGGGTTCTAGGGGCTCTAGGGGTTTGGGGGTTTAGGGTCACCTGCGATGCAGGGCCTGGCGACCCAAGCGGAGCTCCACCTGGTGCCTTGGCTTACCTTTGGTTAGTAGGGAATGAGAGAATGGTAGTAATATAGTAGTTATGATTATACCCCATACCTCCATTCCCTACTAACCAAAGGTAAGTTGGTCCACGATGCAGTAAGTACCTATACTTTTTTGGGGGGTTCCTAATTATAAGTATGGTATAATATATCACCTGATTATGAAGATGCAGTTCAATCAGAGCTCGGGTTCGGGGTCTTCGGGTTTGGGGGGCTTGGGGTCTTCGGGATCAGAGGTTAGGGTTTAGGGGGTTGTCTTCGGTTTAGGTTTTAGGGTCAAGTCTTCGGGTTTAGGGTTTTGCATTTTTTGGTATCAGGGATTTAGGGGTCATGTTGTGCTTGGCAACATGCTGTACTACACTCTCACACGCATAGGCCCCCAGCACTAGATTGGCCCTAGTTGACTCTGAAAAATTGAGTCATCGCATTCCAAACCCAAACCCTGAACCTAAGTTGAATCCCTGAATCCCGAGACCAACAGCCCAAACTTAGTAGCTGAGTGGATACACCTTACACCTTTTGTGATAATATTACCCACTATAAAACTGAAAGTGTACACATCTTGGGGCTTGTGAACTCAGCAACTAAGCAAACCCTGGACTCTTTGTGACAGAAGATTCATGGCTCCTCTATTGACTCCGCAACGCAAGTCAAACTGAAAGTAGAAGTAACAGCCCGGTATAGTCGCCTCGTACTTATCGTATCATCTTCCCACCAAAACCCTATGCTAAGTCTGCTAAACTAAACCACAAAACCCTAGGCCCGTAAACCCTAAACCCTTAAACCTAGACCTGTAAACCCTAAACCCTAAACCCCCATCTGCCCCCCCCCCCCCCACATTATCCCCAAGCACAAGCTTCGTGGTCGGGGCCGCTCCGTCCATCAGCTGCGAGGTCTTCCCGATGAGAAACTTGCAGCCATGGGTGAGGCCTCCGAAGTCAGGGGAGGACTAAACTTGTTCATCTTTTCAATACGTTTGTCAAACTCTTTTCAAGGTTTTGTATGCTTCTCATAGCTTGCTATTTTGTTTTTGGCTGTGTAAGGCCGCTGTAGCTTGTTTAAGGGCATGTACCTTATGTTCGCACTGATTTGAAGGAGAGCAGAGGAGGCCTCCTGTACCTTACGTTCGCTCATAAGTGAAGGAGAGCAGAGGAGGGCCAGGTACTTTATGTTCTCCCGTAATTGAACGAGAGCAGAGGAGGGCCATATACCTTATGTTCGCCCTTAGTTGAAGGATAGGAGAGGAGGGCCATGAACCTTATGTTCGCCCTCAGTCGAAGGAGAGCAGAGAAGGGCCAGGTACCTTATGCTCGCCCTTAATTGAACCAGAGCAGAGGAGGGCCATGTACCTTATGTTCGCCCTCAATGGAAGGAGAGCAGAGGAGGCCTCCTGTACCTTGTGTTCGCCCATAATTGAAGGAGAGCAGAGGAGGGTCAGGTACTTTATGTTCTCCCGTAATTGAACCAGAGCAGAGGAGGGCCATGTACCTTACATTCGCCCTTAAATGAAGGATAGTAGAGGAGGGCCATGAACCTTATGTTCGCCCTCAGTTGAAGGAGAGCAGAGGAGGGCCAGGTACCTTATGTTCTCCCTTAGTTGAACGAGAGCAGAGGAGGGTCATGTACCTTATGTTCGCCCTTCATTGAATAAGAGCAAATGAGGCTACTGTACCTTATGTTCGCCTTTAATTGGAGGAGAGCAGAGGAGGGTCATGTGCCTTATGTTCGCTGAGGAGGGCCGTGTACCTTATGTTCGGCGTTAATTGAAGGACGACACAGGAGGCTCTTGTACCTAATGTTCGGAGGGTGATGCTCAGCCGTGTGGGGAGGCCCATGTAGCTTATGTTCGCCCTTAACTGAAGGACTATAGAGACTACAAAGGAGGATCATGTACCTTTTTTAGCCTGTAATTGAAATTCTACGGAGGAAGCACCTTGAACCTTGAAGGAGAACAGTGGAGGGCCTTTATGTTCACCTGCAATGGAAGGATTAGAGAGGTTGGCCATATAGACCTTATATTCGGAACACGAGAGCCATGTAACTTGAAGGATGACCGAGAACGGCCATGTGCCTTATGTTCGCCATTCATTGAAGGAGGACTACGGAGGAGGGCCATGGACTCGTTCCCAACCAAACCTGACCTTTAAGGTCAACGCCGCTTTCTAAGCTTCGAGCTCGATGCAGTCGCTCAAGATTATGTTCCGTTTGCGCTTCGCAGTCCTGCGCCTGTGTTTACGCATGTGTTCTGTAGCGTAATGTTTTTTAAATCTCAAGCAGACATTTTCACCAAATTGGTCACGCCGTCTCAGTTTCATCACGCGTCCACTTCAAGTGTTAGCCTAGGGCCTAGGCGCTAGGCTGAATGACTCCCCGCTGGCTCATTGAACTTGAACTTTAAGTTAGCAGCCAAGCATGTTGTCCCCCGCCCCCATACCTGTCCATGAACTTGCGCCTTTCATTCCTTGAATTTTCTTGGACGCGAACCCCAAACCCCGAGGTCGACCCTGGCCTACGCTTGTGACGCTTGCGTGAGTGCGCCTTCCACTGTGAGCTTTGGCTTGAGGCTAGTGACTTCTCATCTTCACACATCAAACACAGCAAACAGAATCTACCGAGCCATGCCCCGTGCTGCGGCCGGCAAGTATCGGGTTCTGGTAAGCCCGGCCTTTGGTGCAGGGCTGTGCGCGCGCTCGCCCAACGAGTCGTTGCAACAAAGGGGCAGTTGCTTGGCCGAAGAGGACATCGACCTTTCAGGTCTATCCTCGAATGCATTGACCCTGCTGATGCAAGGGGAATATGCCGAGATGCACGTGCCAAGGCGCATCAAGAAGCATGTGAGGGCATACCTGCAGCTCAGCCACCATGCCCAGGAGCGCGTCCTTGTCCAGAACCGGTCTACATCTATGCAGCTGATCGAATGGCAGGCGCTCCCATAACAGAGGAAAACCCAGAAGAAGACGCGGCGTCGTCTGAGGAGGAGTTGTAGAGTTCTACTCGGAAAGCTTCAATCCCGAAGGTGAGTTTCCGATGTGTGTTTTGCTTTCGAGATCTTTACAACAAGGATCCTACTATGTCGCGGCCCGTGCAGTAAGGATCCTACTAATTGCACAATTTAGAAGGTCAGCGTCATGTTCCTCGGCTTTCGGAACTCTACAAACCCAAACTAAGCTCTAAACTCTAACGCCTTTCTTGTTTCGAGTTCTGCAAAGGGTCGTTCTGTTTCGAGGGTTTGATCTTGAGATGATAGGAGGGTTTGATAGATTATAACCCTACAAAAATTAAGGGGTTGATCTCTTGACACTGCAAAGCCCTGTATATAATAGCCCTACAGGAGAACATGCTGTTCACTTGTAGTCTTGACCGTGCAAAACGAGGCTTATGGGGGCTGTGCATTTTGCTCCGGAGCTGTTTTAGGATGCGGTCGACCTTGCAAGCGGTGCCGGGAGTGTCTGTCCTGGGGCCTTCAGCACATTTGCAATAACTGTTGTCGAGTCGTCCCCATATGCCTAACGCACAGTGGGTCCCCAGACCCCATTCCCCAGATTTTCGGACCCAAGCTTTCTTCATATTACAGGAGACCTCAAGGCCTACAGCCTACATCCAAGTGGGAATGCGCTTTGAACATCTTGTCGTTTGAATCCTCATTCAAGCTCTCGCCGAGGCAGCTCACTTCCCTCAACCATCCCATACCCTACCCTAAACCATCCCAAACCCAAAACCCAAAGCCTTGAAGCCCAAAGCCCTAAGACCAGACCAAACTCCCCAAACCCCGAAAGCTTAAAAACGCGCAGCGTACCCTCATGGAGCCCTAAGCCCCAAACCCCTATGTAATAAAGTGCCGATTGAGAAGCCTATCCTTCAAGGGCTACGTAGAAATAGTCTGTAGTTTTTGGTTCTTATAATCCTTAAGAGACAGCTAAAACCCTAAACCCTAAACCGTTATGGATCCTTATTCTGAATGCCGATCTGCTTTGCCTCCCGGCCACACTTTTCCGGGAGCAGGAGCCGACCTATGGCTTATCTCGATCACATTGTCAACTATGTCCGGGGCCCCGGCTTCAAAAATACAGAACGGAGAAGGGTTGATTTCTTGAGACTTACGGCATAGGATTCAGAGCTATTCGGTTGTTTCATCAGAGTGGCTTGGGGTGGAAGATGCAGGTTTAGAGGTGTAGGGTTCAGGGATTCTGGGTTTCAGTGCTTTGGGGCTCCGGGGCGCATTTTGTGCTGCAGTTTCGGATCTAAGTTCACACTCGTAGAGCATGAGATTTAGGGGTTTAGGGTTCAGGGTGAAACTTTACCGGGCCCCTGCTAAGGAACTTGATGACGGGTTTTCAGGGTACTTCTAGGGTTTGCAAAAGCCTTTACAGCTGTTTCGTATTTAGGGGGCCTGTAGAGCTTAGTTACACTAAACTCCATATTGGACCCTGACAAGGAACCCTCAAAAACGAACCCCATACGTTGTATCAATAGACCCTATTCTAGATCCCTTACGCAGAGCCCTTTCAGAAACCCTTAAAGAAACCCGATTCTACTTATGAAGGCCCCGACATTATCCGCAGCCAGGCCCCGGCCAAAGGAGCCTTCAGTTAGGAGTTCCTGAGCATTGCCCACACTTGGGGCATCATAGGGTATGGCTAAAAGTACCTTAGTTTAGGGCTTGGGGTTGAGGCTTTAGGGTTTAGGGTTATTAGAAACCTTAGTTCAGGGTTAAGGGTTTAGGGTGATAAGTACCTTAGTTTAGGGTGTAGCACTTGAAGCTTCAGGGCAATGTGGAAGCCTGATCAAGAAACCTTGGGTCTTCATCAGGGTTCTGTGCAACCCTAACAATTTGGGGCCGGAGGACCAGGGATTCTTGGGTGTTTAGGGAGTCGTGCGTTGTAGTTGCCTGAATGGGAAGTTGCGTTGGTCGGGGCTGAAGCCAGCTATAGGTGTAACTACTTGCTAAGTCCGCTGATTCTTTGCGCAAGCCATGGCACCGCGCATTCTCATCACGTTCTCCGGAACCCGTGGTGATGCCCAGCCCTATTTGGTGGCTGCACAAGCTCTGCAGGCAGCTGGTTTCGATGTGATGACCGGTGGTAACGAGGACGCGGCAAGCTTGGCAGAGAGTTTTAACGTCCCTTTCCGTGCTACCCGGATGAGTGCTCGCGAGATAATGACGAATACACTGTTGGTTGAGGCTATGACTGAGCAGAGCATCCCAAAGATCGTGAAAGTACAAGAGCAGGTGATGTCCGAGGGGAGGCGACGAGAAGAGTTGGGGAAGTGGTATTATCTATTGCAAGACTTCAAGCCACAACTGGTCCTCTGCGGTGGTGTAAGCCTCGTGCCTGTGCCACCGATGGCACGAGAGATGGGCATCCCTGCCCTGTCTTTCTCCCTGCAACGAATGAGACCCAGCCGCTACTTTACGCCTTTCGGGTTCCCGAGAACACAGCTGGGGCTCGTGAACCTTGCCTCCTGGCACTTCTTGCATTGGGTCCTCCTAAGAGGTTCTCGGAAGAAAGACGGGCCGGCTTTTGAGGAGCTCTTCAAGAAGCCCGCCAAAGAGGTCCTGATGTCTATCCAAGAGGTGAACGATCTCTATGCTTGCAAGGCTGCATACCCGAGCCTCATAGCTGAGAGTCATGTTCTCCATGGCGACTTTCCAGAGGACTTCAACGAGAACTGCGTCCGGATCGGGGCGACTAGGTCCGCCAGTAGTACCGTTAACCTTTCATGCTTTCGGTGGGATTCCCTATTCAAACTGAAGAACTGCGAAGAAAGAGCTGACTGTCATTATCAAGAGCGTGGTCGCACAAACATTTTTAGTCAATTTTGGCAAAAATTAGTCAACAATGAAGTAAAACGAAAAAAATATTTGGGGGAACCAAGGCCCCTCAGGATGTGAGCCGTACACTATAAACCTTCATCCTCATGCCCCACCTAGAGTCATTGTCGTTCCGTTGTACCCCAAAAAAGGAACTACAATGAGACTATAGGCAAACCCTAAGAAAAAACCCTAACCTCGTAGGGACTCTTAGGGGGGTAGGAGGTTTTAATGCCCATAACATGGATTTAAATGGCCTATGTGAGGAAGTTTAGTCCCCTACCCCCCTAAGGGTCGCCATGATAACCCCCTGTACCCTAAACCCTGAGCTAAACCCTAAACCGAAGGCGATGATGCCCGCGGCTTCCAAGCAAGTGGGGCCGGAGTTCGGATCAACAGAGCCTGAGGGGTACTTAGAATTAATTTTCAATCTTTGGTTCCTATAAACCCTAAGATACAGGTAGCATTAAAACATTGCTAGGGGCCTAAGTTCAGTATAGGAGCTGGATGCCATGGAGGCCTTCCTTTCTCAGGGCGAGGCGCCGGTGTTCCTCGGTCTCTTAGTAATTTTAGGGTTCAGGGGTTTAGGGATACCCTGATGCCCCCTTATGCCCCCTTGTTTCGGGTGCCCTGCCAAATTATGAAGGGGATGCAGGGGAAGCTGGCTCTTAAAGCCTTGGTATACAAACCGCAGAAAGCCAATAGGAAGCTCTTTAACGCCATCGTAAAGCCCCATAAGGCGATACGGAGGGAACCTTGTATCAACGCCCTTAATGGCTTATGAAGCCCGCAGAACAGTCTAAACTCCAACAGACCTCCCTACATACCATCCAGCTCTATAAAGAACCTATAGAACCCTATACGAGCTTTTGCTGAAACCTTGTAAACCTCCGTAGGACTCTATTCCCTAAACCCTAAACCCAATATTCAATGCTCGTTAAGGCCACTCCCGGAGGATGAACCGAAACCGAGGTTCTTTGGCTACGGCTCCATGATCTGCAAGAACCTGGGTTCTTGTTAAGGACCTTAATTTAAGTTACCATAATAAGGAAACCCTATTATTTACGATAGATCCCTATTATGGTAACTTAAATTAAGTTCCTTAACAAGAACCCAGGAACTCGAAGTTCATGACCCTGTTGAGCCTTCGAGCTCTGAGGCGGTCTCCGAACCCTCCGAAAGAGGGGCCTTTTTTATTTTTTCAGATCAGGGTTGCTCTAAAGGGTTCTTTTAAAAATGGGTCCTAGACATGGTACGATAAGGGGTAGTATGGGGGATTATACAATATAGGGGCCTTAATGGTTAGAATAGTGTTTTGGGGCCCATTATACTATACTTATAATAAGGAATCCACCAGAAAGGTTTTCCGGTTTTCGGGGTGTTCGGAGTCCGTAAGCCTGATGGAGACTCCAGAGTTCCGGGGTGAGGCTCTGGGTCCTAGACTTTCCGCCCAAACCCTCAACCCTAAGCCAAAGCCCTAAACTCTATATGGGAGTTTCCGAAAATAGGGGACCCTAAAATAGTACACCAAATAGTAGGATCCTTATTATAAGAAACCCCAAAGTAAGGTACCCCTAATTTTCGGAAACTCCCACATGAGTGGTTGGCAAAATTATGGACCCTTTTTTGCTCCCTGTGATAATACGGCACTTATTATTTAGGGTACCCAACAAGGGATCTCAATTTTGACAACTACCCATATACTCCAACCCGTGAGGCTGACGGGTCTTCGTGGCATCTTCTGTGCGGCCTGGTCCGAGATGTCCCTGAGCCTTGTGGAGGGGGAAGAGGATGCGAAGGAGCTGAAAGACTTCTGCAGGGACCATGTGCTTCTGGGCTCTTACGAAGGAACTCAGTGGAAGTTGCCTATGGCATACCTTTCATTGTTTTGTTTGACATGTTTCTTTCCTCATAATGGTGACTTAAGCTAAGTGACTTTACAAGAACTCAGGCTTTTCGTGAAGTTCGCGCCACATGGAGTCCTCTTCCCGCGCTGTTGCGCAATCGTTCACCATGGAGGCGCCGGCACCACGAATGCCTCTGCGCGGTCTGGCATACCTACAATCATCCTGCCTCTGTCCTTCGATCAGTTCGATCACGCAGACATGGTTGCTGGGCCATTCTTGAAAAGCATTTTTAGCTGTCGTAAAATATAGTCACAGTCGTAAGAAGAAACATAAGCTACAGGACTGAAGGGCCTCCAGGAGCAACCCAGGTTAACACAAGTGGCATCGGCGTGGGCCTGAAGGCCATGCCTTCCTTGGCACCCGAGGAGATTGCACAGGCCATCTGCAAGTGCAGGGAGACCGCGGCCATTCGCGAGAAAGCTCGTGAGGTGGGCTTGGCTATGGAGAAGGAGCCATCCGAAAGCAACAGCCGATTTAGCACATGGGGCCTAGATGGGATTCATGAGGGTGGTGCTCGGACTGGAGATCAAGCTGAAGGAAGCCCTACACTGTGAAACTCTAAACGCAACCAAAACCCTAATATAGGGGCTTAAATAAGTTCCAATACTATTTTGGGCGTTGCTTATCATACTTATATTATAATATACCGCAGAACCCTATTCCAAATATTAAGAAACGCCTCAACTCCAAACCCTAAACCGTAAAACCCTAAACCTTGAATCCTTATTCAGGCATCCTTTTCTTTTTCGCTTTCACTGAAGGTATACTACTATATATATGGTGTTATATCATATTACATTTAAGTATTGTGTCGTACTGAGGAACCTCCTTCTTTCTCGGGTTTCACTGAAGGTCTACCACTATATCCCAAAACCCTAAACCCTCAGACCTTAAACCCTGAACCCGTATGAAGCCTTGCAGTAGCTTGGGCTTCATGCAGGAGAGAAGGGCCCTTGCAGAAAAGCCCGTATGATGGAATCCTTTGGCACTTTCTTAAAACCCTAATTAAACCCTAAAACCATAAACCCTAAACCCCTAAGACCTTAACCCCCTAAAGCCTAAGACCTTAAACCCTAGACTTTAAAGCCGCATGAAGGGAATCCCTTTCACTGGAGGAGGATGGCCCCAGGGAGTTAGTCGACTTCGTCACCGCTTACATGAAGGATTTCGTGGAAACTGGAAGGCGGCTTGAGGGTTTAGGGCCTTAGGGGGCCCTTAGAGGAAGTATAACTACAAGGGTTCCTATAAGTTATAGGGGATCTATAAGGGTACTACATGGATTTAGAGTTTAAGGCCTCAGGGGTTCTAGGGTTTAGGATTTCGGGTTTAGGGTTTAGGGGCCCTTGAAAAGAAGTGTAAAGGTTCCTACAAGGGATCCAAAAGGGTACTACTGTATGGGTTTAGGGTTGCTCAGACTGCTGGGAAAAGACTCGACCCAAAGTAGCTAGCCATTGGTTTCAAAGTGAAGATTCTCTGAGGCTCAGGCCCTTTTCGGATAGCACGCGCACTCAGAGCAGTCCATAAAAGTCCAGGTGTTGCCATTTGTTTGCCTTGTCCACCAGTTGCTCTAAGCTCACATTTGTTGTTGATTGTTTTGGAGTGTTTGGTAAGGGATTTCAGTTTGCAGGTTTGAATTTTTGAGTTTCGGGTTGTCCATATTGCATAATATATCCCTGGCGTGTGCACCGTTATCTCTACTGAACCGCCATCTGCCAGGTTCCTTCGGGCTTCAGGCGGTTCTTTAGGGTTAAGGGTTCTTTCGGGGTTTGAGGTTTGGGGTCTAGGGATTCGTTGGGGCCCAGGCTTTCTTCATCAGGCTCCTACATTAGCAATTTGGGGTTTGAAGTTAAGTTTAGTTGTAAATATTAAGGCCCCCATACTTCATCCCTATTTTCGCCCTTATAGTAACCCTTCTGGTCCCCTTCTAAGGAACCCTATGAAGGCCCCTATAGTTAGTGGCGCTGACTCTGGAAGGCACGTGAAGCTCCAAGAGGAGATGCGGAGGCGTCGCTCAAGTTGGCTCCTGTGGTGCTTGCCATGCTCCTGAGACAGGTGTGTCAAGCGTAGTATAGTATCTCATACTCCAGTATGTTGTATCACATCATATCGCACTACATTCGATTGTTGTAGTATAGCACAGCATTATAGTATATTGCAGTACATTATGTTACACTTATCGTGTATCATAGGATTTTCCATCCCTTGCAGCTGCACTTCGGTTTTCCGAGCTTCGGCTTGGCTTTCGCTTGCGAAAGGGGCCAAAAGACTTTCGTCGATGATGCCGTTCTTGCTGCAGGGTTAGGGTTTAGGGTTTAGAGTTTAAGAGCATCTAGTGGCGCTACGGTATACCACAATAGACTATAAGATACTAGAATATACAGTAATCTACTGCATTTGTGCTATAATGTAATCTAGTGCCAAATAACAGTGGTATAGGGCTTGCTTCAGGGCTTTTGGGTCTGCAGTTCAGGGTTTCAGGTTGAGGCCAAGAGCCTCCAAGGACCCCCCTCTCCCAAAGCTCTCCATGACTTGGACCGGCTTCAATGCCGCAATATAGGGGCCTAATTTATTACCAATATTATTCCTTGGGTTCCTTATGATAGTTATGGTATAATATGCACCAAAACCCAATTCCAATTATGAAGGCCCCTATTTTAACCTAGAGAGCCCAACCCCCATGAATTAAGGAGTATGGCTCAGCAACTAAAGAGAGCTTGCTGCTAAGATTCGAGCTATTTTCCCTATGTCAGAGTTTTCGGACTCTCTGGGATGTCCAACAACAGGCGACGAAGAGAGACACAGAGAGAGAGAGAGAGAGAGAGAGCCTCAACAGACTCAATGCTTATCCTACACCCTAGACCCGGACCATTATCCCGCAACCCTGGTGGGTTTGGGTTTTGGGTTCGCTGTCGATCCTATACAGGTCCTACATCCCAGACTCCCCGACAGCATGAAACCCCACACCAAGACCCTGAACCCACAAACCCTTACAACGAAATCCTATACAAACATACCGTAATGTGCTTCAAATTCCTGTTCTAATTAACCCCCCCTTCCCCCAACAAAAAATCCTAAACCCTAAACCCCATACTAGAAGCACAACCACAGGGCGGGCCGGGATCCCTCGTCGTAGCGCTCCGCGATGAGTTGAGACCTTAGCCGCCCAGTGCAACCCTCCCACATATTCGGTGTCACGGTGCTTCCAGGCCTCTTCAGGGTTCTTAGGGCTTCAGAGGTTTTGTTCTTTGGGGATGGGTCGATATATGCTTGGTATTTAGGGCTCTTCTGGGTGATTAGGATTTTGACTTTAGGAGTCCATTTGGGCTTACCGGCTTAGAGGCTCACTGGTGCATTCAAATACTCCTCATACAGTCGTACCATAATGGGTCATATCATATGATGCGATAATCTGCCCCGAACTGCTTTATCTCGGTTGAGACCGGCAATTCTCAGAGAGGGGCCTTTTGGCTGTCGTTGTTGGGATCGCGGGTGTGGCTTGCCTATGTTGCCTTGTCTGGCCGCGCCGATTTCTTCGTCTGTTACCTCGCGGCAGCCGGTTTAGGGCATTGGTTGGATAGTGCACTCAGAAACAGTTGTTGTTTTGGTACCGATGGTATTGGAACCTCCTCTACCCCTTGACCCCCTGAATCCCGAACTCGCGCTGTGGATTTTGAGGACCTGCAGGTTTGCGGTCGATTTCCTGTAATTATAGACAATCGGTCAAATTGTCAGGATTAGGTTTAGGGCGTAGGCTTTGGGTTCAGGGCTTGGCTTTGTTGTTGTTGAGTTTATGGTGCTTACTAGGTTTGAGTCGCGACCTGAAGCAGCTTCCTGCCCCTGCCACCTCTAAACAGGGCATCCTCAGCCCAGGCCGTAAACCCTAAACCCCTGAGCCCTAAGCCCGAAACCTAAGCCCCAAGCCCTAAGCCCTAAGCCTCAAAAAAGACCCTAAACCGTGCAAAGATCTGGGCAACCCAACCTGCCTAGGCTTGGATTGGCATCCGACGTAAGCGTGGGCTCCCAGGACGTACTTTCAATTGTAGTAAGGATTTTGTTTGATTTCAGCTCGCATCGTTGAGGATATAGCGTCTAGGGTTTGCGCTTGGGGTAGCAAGAAGTACTCGTGCTAATGTGATTTCTTGACTTTAGTCGTAGTAGCCGTCGTTGTCGTCCTAGTAGTTAAATTCGTCGGGGTCGTCGTAGCAGTAGCAGCAAAATTCGTCACAGTCATGTTCGCGGAAGATCTTTCCAAAGCCAGGTGCATGTGGCGAGCTTTGGAGCCCTCTAAAACGTGCCGTTGTGTTTTGCGGCATGTTTCAAAATCCCTATAAACCCTAAACCATCCCTGGACCCCTTTACCCAAAACCCTACGCAAGAGCCATTCGGACCCCAGGTTCATTTTTGACAATCTAAACCCACCAGCTCTTCGCAGCAGACAGGACCTCAGTGCTGGTTCGCAGATAGAGATCGCGATGTCACTCCTTCCGGAGGCCCGCGAAAGCCAAGGGGGTTGAGGGGACTTGAGAGGATTGTATACGGCTTTTCAGGGGTTCTGTAAGAGTCTTATCGGGCATGTTCTGGATTTTGGACTTGCTCGAGGTATAGCGCGGGCATGATCCTTCAACGTGTGGACTTCCGGCAAAGCTCGTTCAAGCAACTCCGAACCCTTCAAATTGCTGTTGGAAGGTGGTTGACGATAGATGCCTCGAGCTAGTGCTCCAGTTAGGTGTCAGGACGGTGCTGACGACGATAACGATGACGAGGACGGGTGCTTCGTGAGGACGCCAACACGGATAGCGCTGCAGATGCTTAGGCTGATGAGGGTTGGCGGATGCTAATCACTGACGCTCTGTGCCAGGGTGTCGACAAGCTTCCGGTGGTTCTGGACGCATGCTTCGCCTTCCTTCAGCGAGCTCTACAAAGCCTGGAGCTGTGGAGCAATGCGGAGTTGCACTATGTTTCGTGCGGCCTTAATCCCAAAAACGTAAACAGGGTTTCTGGACCCTAAGCCCTAAAACCCTAAAACCCTAAAAGCGTAAAACCCTCAATCCTTAAACCCTAAACCCTAAAACCCTAAAGCCCTCAAACCCTAAAGCCCTAAAGCCCTAAACCCTAACACCCTAAACCCCAGAATCTTTTGAGGCTTAAGGCTCCTTCGACCTCTGGCTGACAGGCTTTCCCAGACCCCCGGGAGGATCCACAAAGTAGATCCCTTTATGGGGGTTCCTTCAAAGTGCCCTTAGTAGTACAGGGCCCAAATTACGGGATCTACTTTCTAGATCCTCCCGGGGGTCTCGGTTGTAGCTTCCTCGCGCAATATTTGAGAAGCCCGGATCCGCAAGTTTTCATGGCTACGGCCTTGGAGCCAACAGCGAAGTTTCAGGGGAGGGCCTTCAACACTGTCTGGCTTACTATAGGGGCCTAAATAACTACCTATACTATTCTTCTTTGGGGTTTCTTATAATAATTCTAGTATAATGGGCCCTCAATGGCTTCTCCTCTCTTTCTCTCTCTTCTTTCCTTCGCTCTTTGCCCTTACCACCCTTAACCTCTAGAGTCCAAAATCTCAAGAGCCTTAACCGCTTACATCCGAAACAAAGCCTAGAGACTTCCTAACAGCCATGATTCCTAAACACCACGGCCCCAAGTATCCAAAACCAGGCTGCTGCCACCGCCCCGTCCCCCGCCAAACCCAAAGCACTTCCAGAGACGTGGACGTGGAAGTCTGAAGCTGGTAAGGTAGAGTTCTCAAAAAAGAAGTTACCCTAATGGTCCAAAGTACCTTTATGGTAGAATGTAGGGTTCCTATATTAGGAGTTACTATTGTGATTTGGGGAAGTATCCCCCATAACAGTACTTTGGATCCTTTGGGTTAAAACCCTGGCGGCATGTTGAACTCCAAGTTCATCCGGAGTCCAACTGGAAGGTTCGGAGGGAACTTCGAGCGACCCCAAAACCCCCACAGTTGGGAAGCTCCCAAGGTCCGAGCCAGGAGAAGGCAGCGCTCCTTGCGTCGCTTGCAGAGCCCACGCCTCGGCCGGTTGAGGGCGTTTTGGCTTTAGGGTTTTAAGGTTGGGCCCTGCCCCCACCCTATCACAGTCGGATAATCGTTTCCTCATAGAACGACCAACAGAAAAAGCACAACTCCATTTCTAATAACTTAGATTGTGGAGAGAACAGCTGCCAAACTGGGGCCGTCCGTTTCGACTTGACGGCCACGTTGGCAGCCACCAGGCAGCCAGCCACAGGCCCACCCAGCCCCGAGCCCAGCAAACCCAGCCAGCCCACTACTTGCGCCTTGGCAAATTCAGTGGAATCGTTTTGACAAACATCTTCCCAGCCCCATCCCCAATCCAGCCATAGCCTGGCCCCTCCCCCAACCGGCCCCACCAGCCAGACACCCACACCCAACAGCCAGCCCATAGCCAGCCCAGCCCCATCCCCAAACCAGCTTCATATTGTATTCGCGCTCAGAAGATTGAAGGTGCACGAGGCTGGGGGGCAGGATTCTTAGAATTTTTCGTTGTTCAGGTGTGCTTGTTTTGTGCTTTGGCTGGTGGTGTCAGCAACGAAAACTCCCGAACAGAAGCACATGCCCCACCCCCCCAACCCAGGCCTCCCTGGCCAGGCACTCTGGAGGGAGTCTTATTTGGAAAGCAAGGAGAGCTCGGCAGGACCTGTCTTCCACCTCACGTGGAAATCACGAGGAAAACCGCGAGAAAAGTCCTGGGAGGCACCTTCTGGCTCGCTTTTTTAACGGGTCGTTTGCTATTCCAAGATTTTAGTGTAAATATAGTTCTCTAGCCAGCACGGAGCTTGGATGTGAAGTGACAGGGTGATGCTGGCTAAGTTGAGCCGATGCTCGAGGAAGCCGCAGGCTGCGTGTTGCGCAGGCGACATGACATGAGACCAAACACCAGAATCCCTGCCGTTGGCGACAAAGAAGCAATCCTGAGCATGCAGTGTTGGTCTCAAGGTGAAGAGTCGGTTCAGCTTTCTGTGGGTTCAGTCGGTTTAGTTGAGTTTAGACTTTGCGGGAGTGTGTTCGTGGAGGCTAAGGCCTAGGACAAGGCTAAGGGCGTAGACATGTAGATAGCGAGAAGATAGATACGAGGAGACGCGGGGTAATAATATGTGTAAGGATTTTCTGATTCAAGATCTGGGGCCCAAAGGCATTTATCATTCATGTTTTTGGGTGATTCACTCGTAAAACAGTTGTGTTTTGTTTGTGCTTGTCGTTGTGGTCACTGTTATAGGCTGGGGGCAGGGCCCAATTTTTGAGGCTTCAAAAATTTAGGGCTTTTCGGGTTTGCGGTTCCTAGAGTTTGGGGCTAAAAGGGGGCACAAGTGCGAGCTCAAAGGGATTGGACGCATCATGCGATTTGATCCGGAGCTCGTGCCGGAGATTATGAAAAACAAAGCACGCGGGTGGGATGATGATGATGATGATGATGATGATGATGAGGCCCACCGCCTTGCTTTGAAAGCCAAACACCTCAAAGCGGTTGCTAAAGACCAAGAGGCGGAATTACGAAAGTTGCTGCAAAGCGAAAGAAAGACGAGGCCGATTTAGCCTTCCAACAGGACTTGGCCATCGAGATGCAGGACAGACAGGGCCACTTCTCGTTTCATTGTTCTTGCTTGCCTACTGTATCTTGCCTCGGTGTAACTGCAAATTCTGACTGTAGCTTTTGCCGGCGCGCAGTCAGGAAGCTGTGCGACGCACGCGGCACAAGCTTCAGAAGGAGAACCCCGGCATTACGGTCCCGACACAAACGTTCCTACAGGACTCTGATGCATGCGGGCATTATTTCATCCGTGAGTTCTGGCCCTGCTAGGATCGCTCCCTCCAGCACGGACCGGGCGGCAGCTGGGGCTCCAATGCGCCGCCGGAAGTTGCATTCCCCTCGGGCCTGCCAGCCCCTCTTGCAGCTGCCACCGTCTTTGGCGGAGTTGCAGTTGTTTTTCCGGGCGGATCTGCATGTGTAACTGGCGGAGTTGCGGGTGGAACCCCGGGTGGAGCTGCATGTGGAACCGGTGGAGCTGGCGGAGTTGGGGGTGGAACACCGGGTGGACGTGCATCCGCTGCCGCATCCCTTGCTTCTCCCGCTGCGCCGTTGGCTCCTGCTGCCACTGCGCCTGTTGCACCGGAGATCCCCCAAGTCCCCGAGGCTTGGGTATTGGGTACTCCCAGAGCGTCCCACATACCTGGCTGCGCTGCACGCGCTACCCTTGTTGCCCCTTCGCGTACAGCCCTCGACGCGGTGTGCACCCCGACAGACGTCGAGACAGTAATCAGCGGCAGCGGCTTGTGAGACTCTGCGAGCCGGCATTTTTGAAAAAAAACTTTTTGGACATTTGGACAAAAGGTTTAGATGTGCTTGAAGTCTTTGAGCTGCAGGCGAATTATTCAATTTTCTATTGTTTGCTTGTAAGGATTGAAATTTTGGGCTTGTCGGGTTTGAGTTTTTAGGGTTTAGGGTTTCTTTTAAGGGTTTGCTTTCGAAGGCCTAAGGTTTCTAGCCCTTAGGGCTTTTAGGGCTTCCCGGGCTTAGGGTTTCTCAGGCGTAGGGCTTCTGGGGTTTAGGGATTCTTTACAGGGCTCAAGGTCTTGATATTTCACCTCACCGGCACAATATCTCCAGCAAAAAAGTCCGCTTTGTCGGGCCAAGGAGTTCAGCAAGTAGGGTTTGAGGGCTTAGGGTTCAAAGTGCAGGCTTGAAGGCGTCGGGTATAGCACCACAGTGGTACTAACGATGACAGGAATAGGATGGTCAACTAGCAGAATCCTGATAGTAATGATCATGTGAGTGCAGCAGTTCCAAAGCGATTATGCTAGCCGTCGTACTAAGACAGCAGCAAGTATTGAGAGAAGCATACCAGCAATAAACATGATAGCGGCGATGGTATAGTGAGAATTAGTCATCATGATCGTGTCAATGAGTATATTATAGTATATTCATTGAACATACGGCCAGTTTATACATCGTGGTTGAGATAGCGTGAAGGCTGGAATTAATTGAACTAGCGCTCTATCTGTTTACGTGTTTCCACTTGCACTGTATTTAGCTCTTTATGCCTTTGCAGTAACCAGATTCCGCAGATCCTGTTGACGGCTGTCGAAGAAGCCGACATGCCCTTTCTACGCAACCCTGCAAGTAGCATAGTGCGTCTACGACCCAAGACATAGAGACCTATTCATACAAACACACACATTCCGCGCAATCTGAAGCCCTTCACTTATCAACAAGCCTTCACCCCATATAAAACCAAAGCTGCAGTTTCAGGTCTTCCAAGTTGGGCTATGATTGGTCTGGGCTGCCGGAGCGCCCCTGTTTTCAAAGGATAGCTCTAGGAGACCTTCCAAGTGCGTAACTTGTATGAGCCTGCGCAGCAGTTTGACTGCAGCAAGCAACCTGACAAGCTATCCGACACATAAATACGTGCGTGCATGAACTGACTTCCCCAACAACCCAGCAATCAGAGACCTGATTTTTTGCGCATGCATGCGTACTTACGTACATACTTGCATGCTTGCAAAAGATCTACGACAGAAAGGTAGATACGTAGGTGGTAGATGCCCTCAAGCAAGAAGGAAGGCACACAGCAGAGATGGCAAACTTTAGAGTAAAACGAGAGTAAACATCATATTGGACATGACTGCAATGGCAACAAAAAAAAGACTGCCATGATGAGGCCGCAGCCCTGAGACGTAGGCAACAAAGAGAGGTTTCAGATACCTGCCACTTCAAGACCAGAGCCAATCGCAGCAACGGCGTCGGCAGCACTTCTCATTTTATCCGGCAGAAGGCTGCTTCACATCAGCACTTCTCATATGAGCATTACTAACGACATCAACGACAGCAGCAACAACAAGCATGCCAGCTGGAAAATCCTTGTGTGGTCAGCAGGCGTGGCAACAATGGCACTACTGACACCTTCAACTAAACTTCTTTTCATGAGCAGCGGCATTGTTGCACTCAGAGAAGGGCTGGACTTGGACTTTGTGTCCACCCATAAATTATGGAATCTTCGCTGTGCTGTATTAACGAAGGCCTCGAGTCCTAGAGACGCTCACAGAAAGGGGGCCTAACAAATGAAGAATGGGGTTCCTTATTCTAAATATAGTATAATGGGCCCCGAAACCCCATTCTAATTATTAAGGTCCATACGTTAGCATCGACAGTCATACTGCCCGCAACAATACGTAGCGGTAAGCACCATGCACGGCAAAAGAGGCGCAGCGGAAACATTGTGGCCGCTCTCCACCAGCCACCACACCGATCATCACCATGACCGTCATCGTCATCTTCAGCATCATCATCCTCAATATCTTTGACCCTTTAAACACCACGCCACTTTGACGCACCTTTCACCCACCCCTCACCACCATCACCACTATCAGAGCACCATTGGCATCGTCGCCATCATCGCCACCACCATCATCGTCACCGTCACCATCATTCATCACCGTTTTCATCAACATCATGCTCATCACCGCACACCGCTATCATCGTCGCCGTCGTCGTCATCGCCATTCGCCGCGATCGCAGAGGTACCAGTGTCGCAGGACTAGGAAGGGCAAGGAAGAGGCAGCAATTCCGGTTGTGGCGATATTCGCAGCAGCCATCCCAAACGCCAAAGCCGGAAAGCCTGGCAGCAAAAGCCACAGACGCCCTGAACCCGCAACCCTGAAATCTACCGATTCTTGCCGGCAGTGGCGGGCAGGATTCCTCCACGGCTGTTTCCAACATGGCCGACTCAATGACCCTTTTGGGCCCGCAGGGGTGCTCAGTGTTCCTAGGGTTTCGCCTCTCCCTAAATTCGGAAACCCGAACCCGAGATGTGAATCCTCAAGCTTAAACTCCGAGCCCTCCATCCTGAACAGAGAAAGCGAAGTCAAGAAGCCTGAGCCCGAAGCTCCTTTTGGGAGTTTCCGGAAATTAGGGGGTACCTTGTTTTGGGGTCCTCATAATAAAGATCCTACTATTTAGGGTACTATATTAGGGTCCCCCCCTGCTTTCGGAAACTGCCATGTCCTACACCCCGCTCTTCTGTCGGTATGCCTTGAGGATGGGTCTCATACGGTTGTTTGAGGCTTGTTGAGGGTTTGTCATGGGGGTTATGCAGGGTGATCTAACCAAGGATGTACACACCTTTCCTGCAAACATCCAACAAAAGGGGTCTTAATAATTAGAACAGGGTGCTGGGGTTCCTTACTATAAGTATCGTACAATATACCCCAAACCCTAGTCTAATTATTTGGGCCCCTACATCACCCCCCCCATAATACCCTTATAGTTACCCTTATAGGACCCGCTTTTAAGAACCCTGTCAAAGGAACCCTACTCTAATTAAGGGCCCCTACGTCTAGCCGACTCACACGAGGTCCGACCTCATGGTCTCCGGTCGCTTGATTCTGGAGCCCGACGTGGAGACTCTGGCAACTCATAAGTTAGGGGATTCAGGGGTTTAGGGTTTAGGGGTTGGGGTGGTTTAAAAAAACAGAGTCAGCTGTGCTCTTGTTGAGGAACTTTGTCTAAGTTACCATAGGGATCTATAGTAAATGTGGTTTCCTTATTATTCTAACTTAATTTAAACCCCTTAGCAAAAACACAGTCGGTAGTGATGAAAGCCATCCTCGTCGCGCGGCCCTGGACCAAGGAGAAAGTGGACTACATCCTCGGGAGGCAGAAGGGGACGCCTAAAATCCCCAACCTGAAGACCTTAAAATCCTCAACCTGAAGACCCGACAAGCCTCAACCTTAAGACCCGAAAATCCTCAACCTTAAGACCCAAAAGAATCCGAATGGAAGCCCCATGTACCCCTAATTTCGGAAACTCAAAACCCTTATAGAGCCCTTTAAAGGAACCCTTGTAGTACCCTTATAGTAAACCCCATTTAAAGGAACCCTACGGTAGCCCCCTAATTTTCGGAAACTCTGATGTGGAGGCTACGCCCAGAAAACATGATCTTGGTCCTGGTCGATGCAGAGGGTTCCAAGTTTTGGCGCTGAGGGCTCAGCAGGGTATTAGGGCTTCCCTAAACTTGGTGGCTTCGGGGTTTGGGGGTTGTAGGGTTCCTTTAAAGGGATCTATAAGGGCTCTATAAAGGATCTATAGGGTGTAGGGTTTAGGGTTTTGGGGTTGAAGGGTTTCATTAGGGTTTTTAGGGCTTGGGGTTGGGAGTAGGATTGAGGGATTTGAGCTTAGGGCTTATCGTTTGGGGCTTTCCAATAAACCCTAAACCCTAAACCCCCTAAACCCTAAACCCTAAACCCCCTAAACCCTAAACCCTAAGGAATACGATTGGCTCTCTGGGCATGTCCTGGTCTCCGCATACTATGAGACGACTGCAGAGTGCAGGAATGAGATAACACGTCTTTGAGGCCCGAATATAAGGCCTTAGTTAACCACCTCTACCCATACACATATTATTTTGGTGGTTCCGTATTAAAGTTGCAGTAGAGTGGGCCCTGAGACACTAGTCTAGTTACTAGGGCCCTTTTTCTACATTGGCTTCACTCCTGAGAGACCGAGCGTTCCACCGGGCCAGTTCCATTGATATACAGGCTCTATATGGGGGTTTCCGAAAATAGGGGACCCTAAGATAGTACCCTAAATAGTAGGATCCTTATTAGAAGGACCCCCAAATATGGTACCCCCTAATTTCAGAAAGTCCCATATTCAACTTCTATCGGTTCCTTTTTCAGGAAGCCTTGAAAGGAACCCTACTCTGATCCTTAGAGCCTGTTACCACATTATCTGTCTGTCTATCTATCTACCTGTGGCTGTACATCTATATGTAAATACATCTGTATGTATATGTGTACTTCTATGTTGTGTGTGTATTCATGAGCATGTCTTTTTTCCATGTACAGGGAACTCCAGAAAGTTGGAATATGGATTAATGGTAGGATCCCCTATAATTTACCTTAAAGGGGTTACGATAATGATATTCCAACTTTCTGGCTTCTACTGTATGTGCATCATGCGAGCGAGACCCCAGTACCAAGGCACGCCACCTTCGGATGCAAGGCTCGAGATTCGGGGGTTTAGTTTTGGAAACCCTAAACCCTAAGCCCTAACACCCTAGAGTCAAGGGCTCAGGGTGTAGAGTCTCATGGCTCTAGCAGACTCTAGCAGGGTTTAGGGATGAGGGTGCATGGTTTAGATTTTGGAAGTGGGTCGAGCTCTTGAGATTGTCTTGTCTGTCATTAGGCTTGATATTCTGGCTGTTTTTTCAATTCTTGTTATTTTCATTTACTCATCAGTAGGTTTGGTATTCTACGTAAGTTCGATCTTCTTTCTGGGTTAACTCCTGGTATTTTGTTTGTCTATCATTAAGTGCGACAGTCTTAGCCGGTTGCAACTCTTAGTTGACATGGTTATTCATCTACCTTCGTGTTCTATTGGTCAGATTTCTCTATTGCTGGAATGGTTGGTCTAGCAGGTGGCATCTAGAAGCTACTTCGGAATAGGTGTTTCCATTATTCTGGGTTTTATGAGGGTACTAGCCTCAAGGGCTCCACTTCACGTCGATACATGCAGCAGCGAGAGTCCTTGGGACGCGCAGCAACCCTAAACCTTCAACCCTGGGACGTGTGAGGGCTGAGCAACAAAGGTCCGACAAGGCAAAACAAGAGCCTCATACCAGACACCCCTACAGTAAAGCCCTGAAGCTCGGAAGCCTGAGTACGCACCCTGAAGCCCTCACCCAAAAACAATCCAGAATTAGAGCTCGTAGCATAGGGGATTCATCCTCCTGCCTGGCCTCAACTCTAAAGAACTGGGTGCATGTGAAAGAGCTTAGTTCAAGTTCTGGTTTGTGGCTTCGGGCTTGAGGTTTTGGGTTTAAGGTTGATACACCCGGCCCGCATCTCGGGGGACTGAGCCGGAGACCCTTGAAAGTGAGACGACCTTCATCCAAATTTCCTGCAGACCACCGGGGACTGACAATTGCCTGTACTATTTTGAGAGTTCCTCATTATAGTTATAGTATAATATATCCCCCAAACCCCCTTCTAATTACTAAGGCCACTACGGCGTAGTTACATCCACCCAATCCTCAGTCATGCAGGGTTCTGCCCTACTACGACGTCCGCTACACGGCGAGGTGCATCCTTCCGCCCGTGAGTCTATGAAAACGAGACATGAAAGAATGAACGTTCTGCATCCACACTGTGTGGAGTAAATATTCCGCTGTGTAAGGGCTGTATAAACGGCGGCAGATCGTCGTCAATTTGCCTTCATGTCTCAGGGTTTGTGTGGGAGAGATGCGGCAGGCTTTCAGGCAATTTTTGCATGTCGAGAACTCTACACTCTGAACCTCAAACCCGGGACCTGCATCCGTAGCCCTCTAAATGTGCAGTCTCTGCTGGCGCTATGCGGGTATTCTCCGCGTGGCCTTGATGCAAAATGCAAGCCTCCAAACAATCCCTGAACCCTAACCCCTAAACCCTAAGCCCTAGACCCTAAGCCCTGAACCCTAAACCCTAAACCCCAAGCCCTAAACCCTAAACCCTAAACCGTGCTCTCGATGTGAACGGAAGATCTAAGGACTAATACTGCGAGTTGAAGGGCAGTAAGCCTGGACTCCTCAAACCCTAATCCCTAAGCCTTGACTCCCTGAGCCCTACAACCCCAAACCCTCCAAGCCCCAAAGCCGTTAAAAAAACAACCTGCAAAGCCCCAAAGCCCTAATCCCTAAGCTCTAGACTCTAAAGCCCAAACTCTGCAAAGACCCAAAGCCTTGACGATCTTCAAAAGCTATGTGCTTTGGCGTGGAGGCCGCTGGATGCAGCGCTGCCTTCGTGGCACCTGCCGTCCTCCAGGCTGAAGCACGGGTTCCGAAAAGGGAAGCCTGATACAGGGGCCTGAATAATTGGGGTAGGGTTTGGGGGTATATTCTACTAGAACTATAATGATGAAACTCCCAAAATAGTACAGCTAATTCTTAAGGCCCTATAGTAAACAGATAGTAGGAGTATTTCCCTACAGTCACTCCATATCCCTTCCTGCATCAGAGAGGCTCCGAAGGCACTGAGACAGGAGTCTCACGTGGAAGCTCTTAAGGTAAAAGCCAGAAAGTTGGGATATGATGATCCTAACCCTTCTATGGTAAATTATAGTGTATCCTACCATGAAACCATATTCCAACTTTCTGGAGTTCCCTGTACGTCTGCTTGGCAACCCTTTCAACAATCTCCATAATTCAGCTTACTAGCCCTATATGCTAGGTGAATAAGGCATCCAAACTTGCCTGACATGGCTGTTCGGGCTTGGCCGGGGACGGTCTAGGCATGTGCTAGACAAAGTTTTGCGCTAGGGTTCAGGGTTGGGACTGCTTATTGGTGTGACTGGCATCGCATTGCTTTTGAAGGGCATGGCACTTCTGCGCCGCGATGCACGCTGGGGTTCCGGAGGTGAAGATTTTTTTGTTGCGTTGCGATCAACTCTACTGTGGCATGCTAGCATACTACTACTTTCACACGGAATGGTAGAGCACACAGCATACTGAAAGCTGCAGTAGGCTATGGTGCTCCGAGACTTCAATAGAGCTGTGCCCGCAGGGACTTAGATACCGAGCAGGCCAACAGTCACCAGCCGTTTTCAAGGTGATGCCGGCCCGCTTGGGAACTTGCTTTGCATGGCTGATCCTCCTGCCCAGCGCTGTGTGTCTTAACCGGGAAGAGCTCTCTGATGACTGCCAAGTGCCGGCTGTAAACCTCTTGCAAGCAAGACTTGATCAGACCCTGTCCATACAAGATGTGCAGAAGCCGTGGGATGTGCACATGTACCTTGTCGGCACCACCCACAAAGCAGGGACATCACTGCTCATGCAGGTGATGGGCGGTGCCTTCCAAACTCTGGGGGCCACTTACTCCTGCCAAGTTATGCCAAATATTTGGGGGGAATTGGTTACAGAGGATGGCAACCACACTTGTGCTGATAGTCCAGATGCCACCATCCGCTTTGACATAGACGTGACCCAGGAAAGCCTTGAGAGAGTTCGAGAGCTCTCTGGCCCACGGGGGATGCGGGGGGTGATGACCATCCGGGACCCCGCCGCCATGCTGGCTTCTGCCTACTGCTACCACCACCGCGGGGAGGAGTATGACTTGTGGCCGTACCCGGAGATCACATCCATGGGTCCGGCTCAGGGGATGCGCCTGCTCTCCGAAGACATGCTGCGTATTTTCGGGCACATGACAGAGGCCTTTGAGGCCAGGCAGAACGATACCTTTGTGGTGCGCTATGAGAACATCACCCGGTCCTCGGGGGACTTCGACTACATCGTGCGGGAGGTGATGGCTTTTCTTTTCAATGGTCTGATCACACCTGAAGAGCATGATCTCATACTGGCAAAAGCCCGGGAGGCGGATTTGAACAGAGAGACTGATCGCAACTCGACCGGTAACCAATATCGTGCCGATCACACCAACGACGAAGAGTGCGAGAAGACAGCAATGTTGGTACTCCCTTCGCTGGAGGAGATCTCTGCCAATATCACGAGGCTTCAACGCCGCTTGCACTACGCTTGACCTTACCAGGCTTCAGGCTCTTTCGCGTGTCTTTTCACGGTAGCTGCAAGAGGCAGAACGGGAACGTTTGGCAGTGGCACAGCGCATCTTCCGGGCAGCCAGCTTGATACCGAGTTTGTGCAGGAAAGAGCTACGATTTGCCACAGTTGCCATATCCTACTGTCGTCTATATACCATAGTTATAGTCTGCTATCTGTTATCTTCAGGATACTGTGCAGCCCGACCTGCTGGACGTCCACAAGGACGAAAGAACAAATCCTTGCATTGCATGCGGGAGCATCAAAGAGCGGTGGATTTGGGTTTTGGGGTTTAGGGTTTAGGGTTGTTGGATCAAATCCAGCCCGAAACTAGCGTTAACGTCATCATACACTCCAGCAGGTCATGCGTGCTGTGCCTCATGACTGGGTCCCAGTTCTCCAAACCTCAAAGCCTGAGAGCCCGATAAATACCGAACAAGTAGATGCTCTTGTTTGGACTAATCAGCTCAATACGTAGGTTTAGTTTGAGGGTCGGCAGAGGATACTGGGTAAACTTGCTACGTCAAAACGTCCGCCAAATGCATCCCGATGTCCTGAAGATCATGGTCCGTCCACGACTGCAGGCAATATTTTTCCTCCGTCGTGAGCCACAGTTCTTTCATGTTGTTGCTGTTTAGCTTACCCAAGTAGACCAAAACCGTCCCTGAAACCTGAAACCCAACCTCTGAAGCCTTGAACCTGAAACTCGGGCATTGGGATCTCTGAGCCCCAAAACCCTAGAACTCTAACCTACAATGAACCCTAAACCCTAAACCCTAAACCCTAAACCACAAGCCTAAACCTGCAATCCTCAACCCTCAGCCCTACGCCTTCAAGTCGATTCTTCGACTGCAGGGCTGCGACGATGTCGTCCGCCCGGGCCTTCTCGTACCAGACATCGGGGGATTTCAGAAACTTAGGTCAGGGGCTCCGTCGAAAGCGATTGCGCCCTAAACCTTAAACCTTTAGGTGTTCACCTGGGGATCACTTGAAGCCAAAGCTCCCAAATAGCCAGCTCATGGTCAATGGCAAATACTGTTCGTCTACGGCTTCTGAATTTCTTAGGGGAGTGGTACTAGAATACACACCAAACACACACTGTCAGGGTACCTCTTTCAAGGAGTTCATGTCACAGGACGTGTGTTAGGGGCACTGGGATCGATACAGCAGTGCACCAGTTGTAGTCGGGATGTCGAAGAAGTCAGCGCTTGCCATGGCCTCTTCCTCTGCTGTCGATGCTATGAATGTTGTCGAGCTGATGCAGATGAAGAAGCCTCAAGGGGCAGTTTAATGATGTTTTTAGGTTTTAGGGCTTAGGGTTTAGGTTTTAGGGTTTAGGGTTTAGGTTTTAGGGTTTAGGGTTTAGGGTTTTTGATAACTTCGTTTAGCAACAATCCACATCCAAGGGGACCTTGCATGCGAATGCACTGTAGGCCTGGCGAAATACGCAGTTGCAACAATAGCAACGACAGCAACAACAAGAGCCTAAACCCTACACCCTGAACCCCCTAAACCCCCTAAACCCCCTAAACCCCCTAAACCCCCTAAACCCCCTAAACCCCCTAAACCCCCTAAACCCCCTAAACCCCCTAAACCCCCTAAACCCCCTAACCCCTAAATCCCTTGAGGAAGACCCCGAGCCCCCGGCTGCCACTGAGGAGCTGCCCCTCTCTTTGGACCAACGTGCGGCCGAGGCACCGCAGAGCTTTTGGAAGTGCTTGGTAAATTTTTGAGTTCAGGGTTTTACGGTTTAGGATTTGGAGCTTAGGGTTTAGGGTTTTGAGGTGTTCGGTAAGGTTCCCTGAGTGTCTCGTGAGGGCGTGCACGCTTTAGTGGTTTGGGAGGGAGGGGTGTAGGCGTTTCGGTTCTGGGTTTCCGGAGGTTTGGGCTGCCTTTGGGCTTGAGGGCTGCGCTGCTTGATTGCAATGATGACCTCGTTCCTCTGTTAGGTAGAGTTGGTATTTCGTTTTGTTCTTGCTGCTGCTATTGCCCTTGTCTTAGTGTTGCTATGGTTGTTCAATATAGCGAGGGGAATCATGCCATTTGTGACTAAGATTGCAACTGATCCTGGCTTTGCTGTGTGATGCTGCATGCTGATGATAACACGGATATCGACGATGACGATGGTCCTTACGATGATGGTGGTTGGTGGTGTCACAAGTGCGATCATGGTTATCATGATGACCACCATCCCTGCCGCTGCCCTTCTTCTTCTTTTTGCTGTTCTTCCTGTTGCTTGCTACCCCTGTTCCCAGGATTGGCCGTACTACATTGGTTGGTTTTGATGGTTCGTACCTGGTTGTTCTTCTGGCAAATCCTTCGTTCGTCGAGATGACTCGGGATGTCACATCAGATAAGTGCCTCGAGGAATTCGCAGATCAATACGAGACACGGCCATGGTTCACACAATCCTGCACTGTGAAATCCGTGAAAGCGCATCGGAGTCTGATTTTGCATCTCCGCATCGAAAGATACGCCTGTGTTGTCCGCACTCAACGCACCTATTTCCGGTGGCTACGTTCTACGCCCTGGACCCCGTGCACACAATACTGCACTGCAGAACCTTAAACAAATGCCCCCGACACCCCAAAGACTTTAAATCCCTGAGACCCTGACCCCTAAAGCCTACCACACCCGAACCCTTAAACCCGAACACCCCCAGATCCCAAGTCGTGAAGCCTAAACCCTTCCACCCTAAGGCCAAAGCTCCGAAGCGAATAGACCCGAAACCCCTAAGGTAAAAGCCAGAAAGTTGGAATATGATTATCCTAACGCTTCTATGGTAAATTATAGGGTATCCTGCCAGAAAGTTGGAATATGATTATCCTAACGCTTCTATGGTAAATTATAGGGGTATCCTACCATGAAACCATATTCCAACTTTCTGGAGTTCCCCCCTGGAAACCCTGAAGCCGAAGGCGTCACACCACGTACGTCCTTGCCGTAGTACCCTACCATTATTCCTAGAGTCTCCTTAGGAATTACTTCTGGATTTTGGGTTCATACAAAACCCAAGCGAATGAATACTCAACATATAGCTTTTGTTATGGTTCTAAGTGTGGTATAATTCAAACTCCCCATGAAGGCTGTCATCATGCATGTATAGTGTAGCTCCCTCGAAGCCAAGTTCAAAAGCTTCTTCAGGCTTCTCCAGCCCGTTTTGTTCCAACTTTATCATCCGACAACCTTAAACCCCAAAACCCTAAAAGGGCAGAGTGAAAGTCCCAATGCACCCTTAAAAAAAAAAAAACCTAAAACCCTAAGCCCTAAACCCTGAACCTAAAGCCCTATAAGGCCCTAAACCCGAAGCGGCCTGATGGACCTCAGAAGCTCCAAGCGGAACCCGCCAGGTCTCGCCCGAAGCCGTTGTGGGCCTCACCGTTCCCGGCGCTGTGCGAGGCTTTCTTGTAGGAGAGGGTCCTCAATACTGCTGATGGACAAAATCCTGCATGACCCTAAGGACTCTAAACTATGGGAACTATGGTCTATGCCTTATAATGGGTAATGCAGGATTTTGTCCATCCTCAATACTTACAACAGGGTTTGGGGCCCATTATAGGATAAATGCAAGAAGGAAGTCCCAAAACAGTATTGGCAGTAATTTTTAGGCCCCTATAGGACTCCATGCTTTTGGGCTTGGGGACTCGGTTTTGTGGTTGGGATTTTAGGGTTCATGTATTAAGGCTGGTAGTTCAGAGTTTAGATGTCACAGTTTCGTCGGTTTAGGGGTTAATATAGGGGCTTGAATAATTACCCATACTATTTTGGGGTTCCTCATTCTAAACCTTGAGGCTTGGGGGTTCCGATGCAGGGTTTTTGGGGTCTCGTCCGAAAGCTTTGGGCACCGGCCCCCGAGGGGTTGGGCCTGGGGCAGGCTGTTTACTGACCTTTGGTTAGTAGGGAATGGAGGAATGGGGTACAATTGTACTACTATTACTACCATTCTTCCATTCCCTCCTAGCCAAAGGTAAGTTTAGGGGCTTTGCGGCGCTTGGGGCCCGGAGCCGTCTCGCGGTAAGGGTAGTATAGGGGCCTCGATGATGACCAGTACGATTTTGGGGCTTCTTATTGTAATTCTGGTACAACATACCCCAAGACAAAAACCCTACTCTAACTAATCAGTCCCCTATATTCCCTATATTACATGTTTGGCGTTGATGCGCTTATTCCTGCAATATCTGCAATCATGATGACATCTGCATGGCACTATCTGAGAGTAATGGATAAACTAATTGTCAAGCTACGGCCTGGAATACCCGCAAAGCCTTAACTCTAAGCCCTAACCCATTCGAGCCGAAAGCCCTAAAACCCCTAAGAAGGTTTATACGCAATTCCATTAAACTATACACACTTCCATCAGCTAACCCCGGCACTTACTCCCTTTCTCCATCTTTTACATAGGTCTTTAGGGGTTTGGGCCGGAGGGGTATTGCGAAGCGTCGTGCTGTCGTGGTTTCGGGTTACGGGTTTGGCCGGTCTGGGATACTATAGTGGCCTAAATGATTACCCCCATATTATAGTTATAACATGATGGGACCCAAAACGCTGTTCTAACCATTAAGGCCCCTGTAGTAGCCAGTTTAGAGTTCATTAGACTTTCGGGTTCAAGGTTTGGCCGAGTGTTCCAACGGCAGCGCGCTGGGTTCCGCAAGCCTCGGTCAGACTCCTTGTCTGTGGCTTTTAAGTAGCCCTACCTGTAGGGGTTACTATAAGGGATCTATAATGGGTACTATAAGGGATCTATAATGGGTACTGTAATATAGGGGCTTTAATAATCCTATAATACAAGACTCCCTAAACTTATCTTGGGTATGGCCCCCACTCAGTAACAGTTGGATAATATTCATAATATAGATATATAAGGCCCTTAATAGTAGCCCTATTATAGACTGTTACTGTATGGGGGCCGTGGCCAACCTATACCTGTAGCCGAAAAGACCTACCTTTTTAGGGTTCCTTATTAGGGTTTCTATATATATATAGTTCCTCAAAAAGGCCACAGGTAAACCCTGAACCCGAAACCCTAAACCCTCAATCCCCAAACCCTCCGCCGAAGCGGCAGGTAAATATGAGGTCTTCCTGCAGGCTTTAGTCTTCAGCACCCTCTTTCAACACCGAAGTCCTCAGCTTCTCCGACGAAGATCCCCAAACGGGCTTGGGGTTTAGGGTTTGGGTTAGCGTCGGCAATCATATTGAGTCATCAAGGTATGGGTCATCATGACATAAAATAAACTCGAACTCCACCAAAAACGCAGCCGCCCCACTTCACAAAAAAACAGACCCTGAACCCGGTTCTGATAATCTGAGCAGACGGCACAAGGCTTTCAAAAACGCCTCAAGCTTCACACCCTAAACCCCAATTCCCCCTGCTTCTTTGTGGGAGGTTGGCGCCCCTAAACCTTAAACCCCAAACTCTAAAACGCTAGACCCCTAAACAGAAAACCCCGATGCCCTAAACCCCTAATAAACCTTGATTGTGCAAGGTTTGCCCCATATCCCTAAACCCACAAGATCCCACACTCTAAACCTTAATATTTTAAACCTAAACCCTGATTGTGCAAGGTTTGCCCCAGATCTCACCGGTCTTCCATCGGGCCTCAGTGGCGGATGGCGACGTGCTGGCGAAGCTTTGGGGCGCGGACGGTCCTGAGTATGAGGGTCGTAGGATGGTGTAGGAGGGTTTGGGGTGTAGCATGGTTTAGGGTTTAAGGGTTTAGGGGTTTAAGGTTTCAGGGGCTTTGGGGTGTAAGATGGTTTAGGGTTGGGGGTTTTTCGGATGGTTTACGGTTTGGTGCCTGGTCTACGGTTTTTGAGGCTTGGGATGATTTAGGGTTTTAGGGGTTTGCTGTAGGGTTTTGGGGTTTTAGGGTTCCAGAGTTTAGGGTTTTGGGGGGCTCAGGATTTCATGGTTTAGGGTTTAGGCTTGGGGTTGACGCTGCAAGATTCTGCCTCTGTCGCTGTTTTTCCATCTGGCAGGTGGGCCTTCAATGTAAGCTCCAGGGTATTGTAAACGTGCCGTTTCTTTTGGGATGAGATAGGACCGTAGATCCAGATAAACCTGCGGTTCAAGGTTAGGGCCCTCGGCAACAAGGGACGGTTTGGGGTTTGGAGTTTGTTTTGCCTCATGATTGTGTAGGGTGCAAAGGGCTTCGGGGGGTTTCGGGTGGTTTGGGGTTACCAGGTGCGCGGGATTAGCGTGTTGTTGTCATGGGGGATTTGACAGCAGGTATGGAGCAGGAAGACGACCTCCTGTCACGCTTGATGCGATGTTGAGAAAAGGTTGAGAAGCTATTGTTCAAGTTATATACCAGACTCAGACAGACCCGGAACCCTGAAGCTATCGTTCACTGTCGGATCACTGCGGCTTGAGCGCCCTGGGTGAGCTTGGAACTACAGATGGCACCTATCAGCCCTTGAATTCCTGATGACTCCTAAATCCTAAGCCCTAGACATTAAGCCCCTAAACAGCTAAACCCCTAAACCCTACTCCTTAAACTCTAAACCCCTGAGCCCTTACTTACCTTTGGTTAGTAGGGAATGGAAGAATGGTAGTAATAGTAGTTATAACTGTACCCCATTCCTCCATTCCCTACTAACCAACGGTAAGCTTAGCCTTAAACCCTAAACCCCTGAACCCTGAGCCTTAGACCCTTTATAGAACCCTTATAGGTCCCTTTAAAGGAACCCTTATGGAACCCTTAAGGAACCCTTAAGGAACCCTTATGGAACCCTTAAGTTATGGAACCCTTAAGGAACCCTGAAGGAACCCTTATAGAACCCTTAAGTTATGGAACCCTTAAGTTATGGAACCCTTAAGGAACCCTGAAGGAACCCTTATAGAACCCTTAAGTTATGGAACCCTTAAGGAACCCTTATGGAACCCTTCTCCAGAAGCCGAAGCCCAGCCATGGTCAGGCCTGCCACCCACGCGGCAGGGAGATGGCGAGCCGCTACACTCAGCTGAGTTGCAGGTATAGGGCCCCTTTAAGGGGCTGTGTAGGATTTCGGGTTGAGTTTATAGGGCCCCCTTAAGGGGCTGTAGTGTAGGATTTCGGGTTGAGTTTGGGTGTAGGATTCAGAGATGAGTTGCGGCGTTCTTCTCAGGGCCCTTCGGATATCTTGGTTGTGGGCTGCCGACAGTTTCGCGGATTGCGACACCTTTAAAGAGTTGCATGTAAGGATTTAGGGATGACATATTGGGGTTGAGGGTTCAGGGTGCTAGAGTCAAGAATTTGGGCCGGCTAGGGTTTAGGGATTGAGGTTTACTGGCTTAGGTTTGCTTGCTTCGAGAGAATGCTAAACTCACATTTAGGAGGCACACTGCGTTCAATTAGGGAACAGGAAGACCGCATTCCACCGCGGTGCTACCCCTCAAACACATCCACCGCTTTTGGAACAACAACTCTCACGCCCTGTAGCCACGCTATAGCCCAAAGCCAAAACCCTAAGCAAACCTAGAGCCCTAATGCTCTCGACCCGAAACCCAAAGCTCTAAAGCACCCTAAAGGCTGAAACCCAAGAATTCTTGAGATCCCACGTCACCGAATTTTGGGGTTGATTGGACCCTAAGTCCTAAACCCCCAAAAGCCACGAAGATGCAGCTATGTCGTGATGGGAAACGGGTGCCCAAGGAAAACCTCGTGGGCTGCTCTGCACCATAAACCTAAAGAGCTCGGTTTTCCCCTGGGCACTTCTATCCTATGTGCATGAAAGAACCGTGACCCATGAATACCGATATTATAGTACTTGTAAGGAGAAAGACAGCTATAAACACTCTTCACCTTGTAAAGCTCACATAAACGCGCACATGATGAACACTAAAGCCTTCATTGCCGAAACCCCTTAACCCTGAGCCCGAAATCTCCAAGCCCTAGATCCCCAAAGCCCTCAACCCTAAAGCCCCCACTGAGGCCTAAGCTTTAAGCAGCCTCTAAAACCCCGAAGACCCCACAAACCCTCGTGGAACCCTGTAAAGCCCGAGGCCGGAGGTCTGGTTTCGCGAGGGCTGGACCGGAAAGGGCGGGTTGGGGTATGCATCATGCAGAGTATATATAGCCATGAAGCTCATATAACACATTCAAACACTTGGGCATTCAGATTGCCGCAGGCACTTGGGCTTTGTTCGGTCTTTCAGGTTTTCTAGACAGGTTTTGCAGGAGTTTCGCAGGGAGGATTTTGGGACGTAAGGGACTCTAATGTATACAACATGCTGAGGCTTTAGTGTATGAGGACCACTGAAGTAGCACTGGAGAACTCCCCCGCCCACTCCACCCATGATCAGGATAAAGTGCAGAGAAATCACGGTCTGGGATTGTCCCTACTTTCTTGGTTTCTTCAAGTTATGGTCCGGTACCCAAGCCGCAAGATGAGTCACCAAAAAATACTGCTACAGTTCAGGGTCTAGGCACATCCTGAGGAGAATCATATGCATATACAGATACATAAACATAAACTTAAACAACAACATATCCAGAAGAATATGCAGAAGAATATGCATATATAAGCAATTAAATGTGTGTGTGTGTATGTGTGCGATTGTGTGCGTGTGTAAACGCTTTCATGTATTGTGTGTGTACATCTATGCATGTATATGTATATATATATATATATATATATATATATATATATCACACACACACGCATAATGTGTATAGAAGGCAAGCAATATAACATACCACAGCAACCAACTCATGCCGGCACTACTTCGAGGATGCTGCAGTCACCGCACATCATCTCCGAGCTCTCGCTGCGGCGCCCTCAAGGGGAGGACGAAACCTCGGTCGAAGGGATCAAGTGGCTCCAAAGCTGGCATGAAGATAGGGTTCAGGGGTTAGGGTGAATCCCTATGAAGAGCCCACGTATGAGGGATCCCTCATCCTACCTACCCTCGTCCCACCTTTTGAGGCTTGCGGTTCAAAAGGATTAGGGTTTAGGGAAGTCTAGGTTTCAGGGTTAAGGTGATCTTGGAAGGTTCCCTTGAGGTTTTTCTGAGTCGGGCTTTGTGGTGTATTGGCTTCGGAGTGACTGCCGGAATTGTAGAGTTCAGGGCCGTTTAGATTTCGGGCTGGACAGTTGCGGTTTCGTTGTTTGTTTCAGCAAGAGACCCACGTATCCGAGTTGCTGACATGTCCGAGTTAGCTGACATGTCTTCTTGCATTGAAAATGATGCTTGCTCTGCTGTGGGGCGTCGTGGTTGTGGCAGAAGTGCATGGGGACGAGGGGTAGTTATGGCTGTGGTGGCACTTGTAGTGGAAAGTGGTCGCGGAAGAGTAGTAGCAGATGATGGCAATTGTACCACGTAACCCCTGCAAAGAACAGCAGCTCAACCCTAACCTGTTAAATCTCTAAACACCTACACCCCCACAGAACCACAAAAAAAAGTCTTACATGATCAAGCCAGCCCAAGTGCAGGAGTCGGACAAGGCCGTGGATGCTGTCACCCTCGAGGCACCTACGGCTTATACGGTTCTGTCAGCTCTGATAGGGCTTTGTTTTTTTTGGTTTTGTGCTTGTTCGTCGGGCTTTATAAGCATTCTTGCAGGACCTCATACGAACTATCCGCACACAGGTGCCCTAAACCCTCAACATTAACCAAATCCCAAGCGCCTGAAACCCTTTACTCGCACATCCCGTAAACCCCACGCGCCTGAAACCCTCAGGTCTTCTTGGGGGCCCAGATGTCACCTACAGTAAGTTTAGGTGGATGTATGCATATATATATATATATATATGTATATAGATATGTAAATATATAGGTTTGTAAAAGGGGGGGGCGCCTCTTGAGGAATATCCCGTACACTTCAGCACGAAGTCTCGTATAGTGTACTAGTGTACGTTATGGGCCTGAATTTACAGCCTTCTTTGTTCTGAACCCCAAGCGCTAAATCAAACCTTCAACCCTAAACCTAGATTTCTGCACACCTCACGTAAATCCTTTGCCGAAACATCTTCAGACCCCAGCCCCAAAGACAGTCTCCGTATTTTCCCCCTCCCTCGGTCCGCTCTCGCTCTGTCTCAGGTTGGGCTCAGAATGCTGGGAGAGCCCCGCCCCCAGACAGCTTGTTCTGTCAAACGGAAGCTATTTGGCATTCCATGTTTGTCTGGGGAGGGTAAGCGGTAAGCCCAACTAAGGGAGTTCAACTAGGGTGTAAGTGTCGAAACTGACAAACAAGGGCAACTGGACCTGGGGCTTAGGGCTCAAGGTTGAGGGCTTGGCCAATTGGGGCAAGGGGAGCTGGAGAAGCAGGTTGGCGCTTGCCGAGTTGATTCGAAGAGTAAGCCAATAGTCGGCCAAGCCAAAAAGGTAAGATTAACAAAAACCCGAACTGGATGAGGCTTTCCCTGTAACCTGGAAGCCCTAGAGCACAAATGCATCAAACCGGCTGCAAGCCACCTTCCTTGGCACCCCTCTCTGTCCAAGCCTTAAGCTGCATGAATTTCGAAGGTTGAGCGTAAACTCACTATAAACGTAAAGCCGCCGCAAAGGGTGCAAGGTCTCGCGGGGTAAGGTTGCAACCCTAAAGCCCTAAACCCCACCTAAACCCCCTACTTCCCACAAGTCTCATGACCCCCCGGAGGTTGATGGACTTGCGACTTGCGAACGTTAGTGCGACCGGGACGTCATGGAAGGCAGCCATAGGACGGGACCGCAGCCGTTCACAAGGGCTTTTTGGCTTCCCCAATAGCATGTCACAGGATTAATTGAGGTCTTGCTATTTTGGGGGTTCCTTGTCGTATAGAAGGGCCACAAAACCATATTTTAATAATTAAGGCCCTTACATCAGTTAAGGCCTTGGGGGTTTTGAAGGTTAGAGAACAGGATTTTGGGTTTGCATCTTTGGCTGCTGGTATGTCGAAGCTTTAGGCGCTCAGTTTTCGGGCTTCAAGGTTTCATAGGAGGCCAAAAGGGGCTTTAGCCTATGGGGGTTTAGTAGTGACTAGGGTTCCCATAGTAGGGTTCAGATTAAGGAATCCCAACCCCAAGAATCTTAAACCCCCCCTTTTGGCCTCCCATAAGGTTATGAGGCCCAGGGTTGTCGGGTCCGGGCTTGAACATGGCTGGTGAGCAGAAAAGGCTTTGGGCTTCAGGGCCTAGGGTTGGGGCACAGGAGGGGTTGGGTGCGACCACAGCGGACATGCCTATCGCCGGAAGACAGCGCCGTCGAGCATCTGCGTCTCTATTCCTGGATCTGTGCATCTCTCAGTATGTTAAGATGGCTTGCCATGTAAGCATCTAAGCCACCGGTGCGCCCTTCAAGATCACCGAACACCGTCAATCTGTTGGGCACCAACAGGACCCTCGGGCTTTGCACTCCGGCTAGGTCCGTCCCCAAGTTGCTTCGGGGAAGTCTGAACGTGTGGTGTTGGGAGTGTTTTGAGAGGCCTCCACTCTGAAGCCCGTTGCAGCCACCGACAGGGCTTGCTTGTGCTGTCCGAAGGTCACAGACTGAGGCTTTCAGGTTTGTGAGTTTAGAGCTTTAGGGGGCTAGAGGTTCAGGGTTTAGCTCTCGTACAGTGCTACAGATCCGGTTTAGGACCCTATTATGAGCGAGCCTGCCTAAACGTTCCCGGTGTGCCAGAAGGCAGCTATGCATCGAATGCCGCAAGCTCTTTTGAGCAGGCGCGGCTGTTTCTGCGAGTGCTTAAGCCTTCTACCCTAAAGCCCTAAGCCCTAAACCCCTTCTAGGATGCAGCCGGAGCCGCCCCCTGGAAAAAGGAGCTTAAAAAAAAAAAAACCTAAAGCCCTAAGCCCTAAACCCTAAACCCTAAACCTCTGCCCTAAGCCCTAAACCCTAAGCCGCTTCACAAACAGGAGGGTGGGTCCCTGCATCTTCGCACCATCTCCGAAAGGCGTCAAAACAGCAGCAGCTCCGACGAAGCGCAGCATTTCCAGCGAGCCCGACGCACATGGGCCTGCAAGCACCACTACGCCCACGACAGCGCCCCTGAAGTCTCCAACTATTACACCAAACATACCGTCTCGAATCTTGTGGGACCTGAGACCACCTTTTCGCCGTCAACCCTTGCCAGAGTCTCAGACTCCTATATCCATCAAATCCCGAAGCCCCTGAACCCTCAAACCCCCAAATCCCTAAGCCCTGCGCAACTTCTATATGGCAACTATGGCCCTGAACCCTATAAACCCGTCAAGTAGATTGATTGCTTCGAGCGCCGGGAGGTGCTCGACCAGCTCACTGGCGCAGAGGAGGCCCAACAGCGAGCCCTTAACGGTTTAGGATGTAGGGTTTGTAGTATATGGGGTTTAGGATTTAGGGTTTATAGGGTTTATAGGGTTTCGGATTTAGGGTTTATAGGGTTTAGGATGTCGGGTTTAGGGTTCAGCAGCTTCGGATCGAGCGGTACTATAGTAAGGGTGTTATTTACGGCTAACACCCACCAAAGAGACTCCCATAACATTAAGAATAAAAGATACAAGTTTTCCATTACATATAATTTATGGTTTCACAGCTTTACTCTGGACGAACACATCTGTACTTCTTCTACACAACACAGGAATAGTCCGCGAGGTATTCGTTTCATAGCCAGACACATGTAAGACAAGTATAAGGTATTATGCGTAGATATCGTTGTTTCCGGCCGAGCTTCTTACATTTCCGTCAAGCTTCGGAAGAGCATCAGGGGAAGAGGCTTATTATCAGAACAAGTTGTCGAGCACGACGTCGCTTTATGAGGGCTGTCCCAGACATCCTATGTCAGCTTGTTTAGCTTCGTTCCGTACTTCACAGACATCCAGCTCCGACCTCTGAACATTGCCTTGCGAGGTCCGTATGTCAACTGGTTTTATTCTGGCGAAGTCAACTTCTGATCTGCCAACACCAAGCTTTCAATTCGTTCTATGTGTCGACGTGCCCTCTGCTTACTGCAGGCATCCCTTTCATGCGAGATAACATATGAGAGCTTTATGGCATCGGAGACGCGTCAAAAGTGGCCCCGGGCACGGCCCGAGGCTCCAAAAACGTGGCGCCGGACACGTCCGGGAGCCTAAAGCAAAGTGGCGCCGGACGCGGTCGGGGATCTTCAAAAAAATGGCACCGGACGGTCCAAAAGAGGGGCGCCGCACGCGGTGGGGAGCTTCAAAAAAATGGCGCCGGACACGGCCACAGGAGCCTCAAGAATTGGCGCCGGACACAGTCTCGATCAGCCTAGAGTTTGTCCGGCGTCGGCGCCGGACGCTCATAGACCGTGTCCGGCGCCACTTGCCTGTACTTGGCGTGGTCGCTGTCGCAATTTCGTCGCCGACTTGGTTGCGTGGTAAGGAAACTGGCTATACAAGCATATGAAAAGTTGTAGAAAGTTTTTTTGTGCGTGTGTCAGCCACTCCACAGATTTGCAATGGTTTGTGTTTTGTGCTCGGTCTGAGTTCTTCCAAATAGAGCATTTTGCCAGCAGCGACTTGCACACCATTATCATATTTTTATATTATTATAGTATATTCTTATTTTTATTTTGCTTTTCTCCTGTGATTGTGCGTCGGCTTTTGTTTTCCTTCGCGAAGAGAAGAACTTTGCGCAGACTCCACGGTGGTTTAGGGTTTAGGGTCCGTTGTTGGCCTCTTGACATTATAGGGTCCTTTGCCATGAGGGCTCTATACTTCTACAAGGCCTCAGCAAATAGATCAGGGTTTCGGGTATACTATCATATAAGGTAGTATAAGTAAAATAAGAGGTAGGTCTTGGGGTTGGTTTGGGCTTGTGGATTGGGAGTTCAGGGTGTCGCTCAGGGCTTGGCAAGTTTAGGGTTTAGGATTTGGGGTGGTTGGTAGTTAGGCTTTAGTGTCTTAGAGAACGGAGAAGGGCTTCCGACTATGCCTGGGCCTAGGACCTAGATGCATGCGGGTAGTTCTCTCAATCAGCCCTCGTCCTTCCCGAACCTTTGCCTTCCGCCATCTGCCATGTGCGCAGAAGAAGAAGCAACACAATAAGAAGCAACACAATAAGAACAAGCCCTGCCCGAAGTTCCGAACCCGCGCGCACAAAGAGTTGAAGGACGCCGAGGAATCCCGAAGACTGGCAGCAGAAGATCGCGAAGCGGCGACCGGAGGCCAAATAAACGGCACCTGGGTGCCTTGACCTGGCCCGCTCCATCGCGGACAAAACTGCTACTGATTGGAGCATGACGGAAGCGATGCGATATGATGCGATGCACCAGGCAACCGTCGCCGCCCTTCGTGCAGCACTTCGGCAATGATCTCGCCGTTTTCTGTTGTGTTACACTTGACTTCTTGGACGAAGCCGTTAATAACTTAGAACCCTTAGAAGCTTCCAGCTCCAAGAACTCAACCTCCCTTCTGTGGAGTCTGCCCCAGCGGTGTAGAGTTTGAGCGTGTTCTCTAGTCCTTCCCGGAACCTTGCCTCAATCCTGAATGAAGCAACGCCGGATAGAACTGCCATCGGCAAAGTTCGCACGGAAGGCGGGCCCTGCAGCAGCGCGCCGCATGATGCTTGGCCGCGCCTGGCAAGTGCAGATAGGTAACCAGAACAGATCACATCGATGGTGTTTGCGTTTCCGAAGATCTGTTACAGGGGCAGTACACCCGGAGCCTTTCAACCATCAGCCCGAAGAACCGTAAAGAAAACTACCTCTTAGGGGTTCACGACCCCAGACTGCCTAAAGCGAAAAAGGACCCTCAATAGGAGATACCTACATCCTGTAGGTTCGACAGGAGGGTCTCTGACCCTTTTCTGCTTCCTTTCGCTTTAGCAGGCTTCCGGCCGGCGTTGAGAGGGTTCTCTAGTTACGTTTGCGTACAGTTTCTGTCACAGGCTCTATATGTGTACAAAGAGGGTACTACGGGTACTACTGTTTAGCGTTTCAGCAAGGGCTCTGCAAGTACAATACGGTACGCAGGCCATATTTTCGCTTCTTGGGTTTGTGACGGCGGATGTCGAAGCTTCAGAAGTGTGGGGTTTAGGCTTTACGGTTTCGGGTGTAGAGGTTATAGATGACACTGATGATCATGATGACGATGATGATGATGGTGATGATGATTTACACCCTCAGCCCTAAACTCCACACATCTTCAATCAAACCCTGAACTCTACACCTTGAACCGCAAGCCCATGCCAATCGTTACATCAGTTCAAGTACCATGCCAATCGTTACATCAGTTCAAGAACAGCTGAGGAAGCGGGTGTCCACTGACTTTGAGCAGGAGCTGCGCGACCAAACAGAGGCATGCATATTGTCTAGCTGGCAATTTGGGAAACTTTTTAGTTTCCCTTTATGGTTCCCATAGAGGTGCCTATTCATAAATCCCCAAAAATACAACCCAGTTGTAGGAATGCAGGAATGTAGGGTCTAGTGATTAGTGGTTTAGGGCTTTGGGTTTTGGAGGTGTGTAGATCTGGGTTTAGGGTTTCGGGGTGTTGAGATTTGGGTTTGGGGTTCAGGGGTCTTGACATTCTGGGTTCGGGGTTTAGCCTGTCAATTCAGGGTTTCAAAGTTCGGGGTTTAGGTGTGAAGAAATCTGGGTTTTAAGGTTTCGGGGTGCAGGAGTTTAGGGTTTAGGGGGTTAGGGGCTCGGAAATTCGCGTTGCGGGGCTGTTTGGGTTTTTTTGAGGCTCATGTAGCAGAATACCAGTTTTCACTCGTATGTGTAATGGTATCTATATATATATATATATATATATATATATATATATACATATATTTATAATATGTATATATATATATATGTATAAAAATATGTATGTATATATATATATATATATGTATATATATATATATGCTCTCGGGTCCCGGGCCGCCCCCCCCCCCCCCCCCCCCCCCCCCCCCAATGGTATCCCCCCCAACCCCCTGCCGCCCTGCTCCTGCTGCACGCCCACCGCCCCCGGCCCGCACCTTGCCTGCCCCTTGTGCGCGGATCGGGAGTGTCGCACTATGCCCTGCCGTGTGCGGAAAGCGGCATCTGACGTGAATTGCAATGCTGAATTTTGAGGGTTGTATTGCGATGGTGATGGTGGCAGATCTTCTTTTGAAGGTATCAATGATGAATGATGAACATGACGACGACAAGGATGATGTTGAGCATGGTATGATCGTCGACTCATGTCCCGGTCTAGAGCAGCACAACATCATGAGCAGTATCACCGGTGGCACAACAAGAGGGAAGACCAGGAGTAACACATAAGAACGTCGTGGCAAAAAGAGTACCACCACAGGCCCCACACCACTGGGGGGGTGGGGGGCAAGGGGGGAGGATACCATGGGGTGGGGGGGGGGAGGGGGTGTGTGGCAGCCCTGCATCATATATACACGCCTTCGCAGTATATATCCCAACCCTAAGCAGGTTCCTGAGTAGTACCCTTTTGCACTTTCTATTGTATGGTCCCTTTTTAACACTCAATGGCATTAAACAGGGCACCCTTGTTACTAAGGGGTTACTGGGGAACTCAGGCTTCAAAGAATTATAGAACCCTTGTAGATCCCCTTATAGAACCCTTATAGATCCCGCTTGGGCTTAAGGGAACCCTTATAGAACCTTTATAGATCCCATTAAGGCTTGCTGTTATAGATCCCATGAAGGCTTAAGGGAACCCTTATAGATCCCGTATTCCTACAGAAAGAGGTCGCTCAGGAACCCAGGCTTGAGTCTGATGCCTCCCATATTTTCTGGTGCAGTTCCGTTCAGTGGTTCGGCCTTTGCTAGGATCCTTATGGGTTTAGGGTTTAGGGCTTACTGGCTCTGCAGTACTATACTTTAAGACCTTTTTGGGATCCTTATGGGTTTAGGGTCTGGGGTTTTGGTTAGAGTCTAGTGTGAAGACAGGCCTAGAGCTTTTGATGAAGAGACCGTCTGGTCCACATTTTGGGAAAAACTGATGGCCCGTTCAACCCTTGAAGGCAAAGATTGAACCGGGAGACCCCAAACCCTTGGCGACTCAAAGCTTGAACCCTAAACCCTCCCGAAACACACAAAGCGACGATGCATCCAGTGCTTCATCCCGAATGCACTTTTGCCAGGCCGTGTTGAAAGTTGCAGTCCGGGAGCGCGAGATCTTGCTCACGCAGCTGGGCTGGAGTGAGGTTTTGCAGGCTTTTTGGGCTTCTTAATATGGAAATGGTAAACGACAGCACCAAGCTCCTACTCTAATTATCACGGCCCCAAAACTAGGTTTGGGATCTTAGACCCGGTTCCCAGGCCTGGGGGGGGGGGGAAGTCTATAAAATTGAAGTTAAGAGTCGGTTCAGAGTTCAGAGCTCAGGGTTCAAAGAAGCTAGTCGCTTAAACTCCCTACTCCCCAGTCCCAGCAGCCTCGCAATTCGAAGCCTTCGAAACCTCCCCGAACATCTATAGACTCGTCGGAACCATGAAGTAAAGCAAAATACCGCCCCTGAAGCTCCAGGCATGAGCCTGAAAGACCCTTTAGGACACTCTATACTGTCCCCTATTGGGCCTTTAGAGGATCTTATTCACGAATGTGTTACAGAAGGTTTTAAAAGGGTCAGCCTAGTTGAGCTCGCAAAAGCCCCAAACAACCCGACTCTTCAGGGACTCCAATATCCCTGAATCAAGGAAACTCCTCTTAGGGATTCTATTATGACTTAAAGTATAGCTGTATTCCCGAATTAAGGGATATTGGAGTTTCTAGGTCTTCCTAGATCTGGACAGAGGCCAGGGAGCCACTCGCGTACTGAGCTGCTCGAAGCACTCAAAGGACCAAGGGCCGGGAAATATAGGGGCCCCCAAACCTACAAATTCCTGTGCCCTTTTGGGGTTCCTCATCATGGATACTAGACTAATACTATTTTGGTGGTTCCTGCTATAGATATAGCATAATATAACCCCCAAAACCCAATTAACCCAATTCTAACTATTAAGGCCTCTACAGTACCTGGATTTCCTTCAGGGGTGGTTCTGGGAACTCGATCTCCCGAAGAGTATGTCACTCTCACAGACAGGGGCTTAGCCCGGAAAGGGGGTATATGATTATATTATACCTAGAATAAGGAGCCACCCGAAAGTAGTATAGGTAATTGTTTGTCTTTGGGATTCAGTCGGGCTTTGGTCTTACTAGTGCGCTTATGGGGCTAGTGCATCCTGCCGCGAGAGCCGCCCCGCCACCCTTGCCCTTCCTGCCCCCCATCGTGCACTTTCAAAATTCCGGCTGCTTTCCGAGTAATCCTTATAGTTGAGTTGGCCGGGCCTTCAGCGGAAAGCATTGTCCAATGCGAACCGTTGTTGGTCTTATCAACCTTGTTTCTTTTGTTGCTGTTGTGATGATGATGCTGATGAAGACGGTCGCCCACGCCCTGGACATTGAATCGTATGCCGTAGAATCCCTGAGTGCCAGAGCTCTGAACCCATGGCCTTACGATCCGGGTAGAGCCTGTGCGCAACCCCACTAAAACACTGTGTAGAGTCATTCTAGATCCCAACAACGCAGCCATGTACAACCCTACAATAAGCCCTTGACAAGCAATGCTTAAACCCCAAAAGAAGCCCCATGCGTAAAAGACGCACCGAACAGACCCCTTCTGGAAACCCTTACAGCACTCCGATGGCCTAAGACCCTAAACCCTAAACGCCTGAACCCCTTAGAGGATCACGCAAAAGAACCCTGGAAACAAGCTCTTAAAGGAACCCTGATATCTTGGAGGACTTACAAGAACCCATAAAGGATCCCTTAAATGGGACTATATAACTATAACCCTGAACCTTAAACCCTAGACGCTAAACCCTAAACCCTATTATAGAGCCCTAGAGCTGCCTTAAAGGCCCTAAACCCTAAACCCTGAACCCTAAACCCTGAACCCTAAACCCTGAACCCGAAACCCTAAACCTTAAAGGAGCGAAGCTCAGTGCCTCGCAGAGCGCGGCCGCCCTCCGGGCGGCGCGGGAGGGGCGACTGTCGGCCTCGTTGCTGGCCGCCGACCCAGTGTGGCTTCCTTTAAAGGGGCTTTTAGGGTTCCTTTAAAGGGTTCTTAGGGTTACTTTAAAGGGTTTCTAGGGTTCCTTTAAAGGACTCTTTTAAGTGTCGGTCTTTACGGTTCCTTTAGAGCTTCAAGATATCCGTTACGGTCACACTTGAGGCTTCCGTTAAGAGATTCCTGAAAGGATCAGTTAGAGAGAGTCTGTAAGGATTCTTTGGAGGGTTTCCCCCAACACCGAACTCCGAAAAATGTTGACGACTACTTTCTGGAAGCCATGTCATTATCGTTCCCATATGCTCAGGAGGGTTCAGTAGGGTTGGAGCTCATCACCATCATTGTTATCCATGTTCCCTCATATGCTTCTCATACCCGCCTCTGGAAGCTAAATCCCCTAAACCCTAAGCCCTCAACCCCGAGCCCCAAGCCAAGTCCTTCAATAGCGTGTGTACAGTGTCCGCCTGGACCCGCGTCGGTCCTTGCCTGAAGGACACCCGAGAAACGCCTCTCCCGGAGCACTGTAAGCCCTCAAGCCTAAACTCGCAAACACATGTCCCGAACCCAAAACCCAAAACCCTAAACCCAAACCCAAAGAAGCCTCTTGCGGTGCGGAAGCACGGAAGCTCAGGTCATGGGCGGCTGCACGAAGCCGGGGATCCTGGATATGGCTGCTCTGAATTAGGGTCCCTCTCTTTTGGGGGTCTTTTTGGGGTTCGGGTTTTGGGGTTTAGGCTTTCCCTAAACCGAACCCTCAACCCTTGAACCCTAAACTCTGAACCCTAGGGTTTAGAGTCCTTAACTTTTTTTGCGGACCTAGAAAGGGCAACCCCGGTCATCCTTACGGGTATTTCTCTAAATTAGGCTCCCTTATATCCGGTCCCCAACATAGCACGGAACCCTTAGAAGAAGGACCCTAGAAGGGCCCCGCATCCAGAGAACCACCCACATGACGCAGGGTTTCTCACATGGAATGTGGCGAGTCTATGTACGATCGAAGTGAGAATCGGATGGAAGCCATGTTTGACATGATGAACTTGAGGGATGGGATCACTTAGAAGTATCACTGTTCCTGCGGGATCTCTAGTGCCATTGATAGCAACAAGCTTTCTTGGGCCTACTGGTGGTTGTAGCTGCCACTGTTTTCTTGGTCCCACCGCGCGCAGGGAAGAAGCCGCTGCGCTCCAGGCCATCGGTCTTTCCAGTTGCAGATGTTCTGGCACTGTGCTGAAATGCATTGTCGGTCTTGTTCGCTTGCAAGCGCATATGTAGCATACATGTAGACACAAACCACAAATCACACCATTGCACCTAGGACGTTACGCTTCATGTTATACGGGTGTAATGTAGTCTGTAGCGACCTTGATGTCAACCTCAGAACGTTGGTGGCGTGCCCCGGGCTGACTGGGTCGAGAAACCACCTGTGGGTTGAGCAAAACTATGGGCTACTTTTGGGCCCCTAGACTATAAGGAATATACTCTAATACAGACCCCATAATCTTGATCAGCCCCCACCTCAAGGGTTTCGTAGGGGTTTCTACGAGGGGGAGGCAGGCTTTTTTCGGGTTTCCGGGGCTTGTGTAGGGCTTCGATTCGGATGGAAACTGGCAATGGGGGTTTCTCTAGTCACCCTCAACCAGAAGCCGGAAAGCCTGAAACGCTTAAACCCACCATAAACGACCCCACACCTCAAAATGCAGAATGCACATCTAAAGCTTTGTTCGTCACAACGACCTGTTTTTAGTCTATCATTCGCTTCATCATCTTCCATATCATCATCCATAGAAGTGAATCTGGTCATCATTGCTACTATCAGGAGTACTGACTACCTGTAGGTTTAAGGCAGGAGCACCACTGCCGAACCCTCTCCGCTTCCGAACCCTCTCCATCTTAGATTTCAATTTTTGTTTAACCCTTAAACCCTGACACGCAAACACCAAAATCCTAGACCCAAAACAAACCTTCAGCCCTAAACCGACTCAAAGCCACGAACCCTGAACTGCAACCTCTTCACCGCCTGCCGTGTCACTCAGCGCAGGCCACGATCTGCAACAAGCTGGGCGTTCAAAGCAGCAAGGTGGCGGTGGAACTAGGGTTGAAGGTTGTGGAGTGGTGGCCCTCCATGGGGCTGTTCTTCAGCGAGCTTTGCATGTGCGGTTGTGGTTTGTCTTGCTGTTGCAAAGGTGATTGCGCCGTTGCTCATTGCGGTACTTCTGGCACCGCAGTATTGATGCAGAGTTCTTGCACCTTGCGACATGCAAGCTCCTTGCAAGTGGGATCGCTCAAAGGACTGACATTCCTAAGAGCCCTCAAATCCTGTTTCAATCCTAATTACAGCTGAATTCGTTGCATCTCGGTGGTCGGGAGGTCCAGCTGCTCCCAAGCAATGCCAGCGAGAGGGCGGAAAGCTGAGGAGAACTGCAGTGTGATCTCTTGGTTAATTCAGGGGTCGGAGTTAGTAGTAGTAGTGGTAGTAGTAGTAGTAGTAGTAGTAGCAGTAGCAGTAGCAGTAGCAGTAGCAGTAGCAGTAGCAGTAGGAGTAGTAGTAGTAGTAGTAGTAGTAGTAGTAGCAGTAGCAGGAGTAGTAGCAGGAGTAGTAGCAGGAGTAGTAGTAGTAGTAGTAGTAGTAGTAGTAGTAGTAGTAGTAGTAGTAGTAGTAGTAGTAGTAGTAGTAGTAGTAGTAGTAGTAGTAGTAGTAGTAGTAGTAGTAGTAGTAGTAGTAGTAGTAGTAGTAGTAGTAGTAGTAGTAGTAGTAGTAGTAGTAGTAGTAGTAGTAGTAGTAGTAGTAGTAGTAGTAGTAGTAGTAGTAGTAGTAGTAGTAGTAATAATATTAGTAGTAGTATTAGAAATTGTAGTAGTAGTAGTAGTAGTAGTAGTAGTAGTAGTAGTAGTAGTAGTAGTAGTAGTAGTAGTAGTAGTAGTAGCCAAATGCACGCTAGAATCGGCGATGTTATAGCTTTGATCGTCGAATATGAACATACATGTGAGAAGCATATGAGAAGCCAACAGCGCATCTTCATTGCAATGCCTCGAAGGCTTACGCATCGTCAGCATAGGCAACTTTGCGTATAATTAGTTCCACACAGCAACATACCCACACATTCTGCCATCAGTAGCCTGGGTTGCAGGTAGACTGCAATATACAAGAAGTCTACACCCAAAGCTTCCCTTAGCCCTAAAGCACCGTATTTGCAGCCTAAACCCCTATCAACCCCAGCTGGCATCTAACATATTGAGGAAAACTGCTTTTCCCCCCAAGCATATAGGGGAAAAAGATGTTAGCCCCAATATGTTTAGTGGTTGATTCCGCTTGTGAGCAGAGCCTCAGGTGCGTCGCGTGGTGCGCCCTGCAGCTCCCGTGGAGCTGAGGGCTAGGTGCGTCAAGGGAGTTAGGGTTAAAGGGGTTTAGGGTTCAGGGGTTTGGGATGTAGGGTTTAGGGTGTAGGGTTTGGGGAGGTGCAAATTTCAGGTCTCGCGGTTTATTGTTTAAGTTTAGGAGGTTTGGAGCGGGGTTTGCGCGAACGGGAGCTGTGTGGTTGGCTTCCCAGCACCAAACCCTTGACCTGTTGCCAAAGCCTATATATAGGCTGTAAACAGACTCTACGGGTTCAAGTTCCTCAGAGGATTGACAAAGCTGGGATCTAATCACAGAGACGACGTGTACTGGGTGTCTGTAGCGTGTTTTACGAGGTTGTGATAGGGCTTTATAGGGTTCTGCAAAGCCTAGTGTTGAACCCTGATTTATGCATCGCTGTCTTAAAGGGCCTTGATATTTAGGACACTTGCTGCAACTTTTGCTGATGAAGGGAGGCCGGTCAGCTAATCGTTGTCGAGAGGCAGCCACCTGCATTGTTGTTGTTCGAGGAAAGCGTGCTGGGTCCCTCCTGAAGCGTTGGGTCCGAAACGAAGCATGCGCGGATGGTCCGTTATGTTGTGACACCCGCTCGACCTCCTGCACCGGCGACCGATTAATCCCAAACCCTGCTTGGGGATCAGTGCGCTGTTTGGTCTCTGGTGGGAAGAGCAAAAGCGCACGCAACCTACTAAGCCTTACTATAGAGATCTGAGGAGCTAGTAACCTCTCTCTGTACACCACCCAAAAACCCTTCCCCAATGCTTAGATGAGCTCCCATATCTCTGACTTCCAACTCTGATGACTTTACAGCTGATGTTTAGGGTCTTTCACTAGGTGTTAGGGGCGTCAGGGTTGAACTGCTTAAGGGCTGAAGGGTTTGCAGAGTGGCCTCTAGGGTTTAAGACTGCGGGTCTTGTGAACGCTCAGCGTCGACACCTGAACAAGGAGTATCCTTACCACGTATTCAGGGCAGCATATCACTGAGCGACCTGCCTGGCGACAGGAGCCCGCGGAATGACAGCACCCATGCGATGCTCATGCACGGGTCTTAGAGGGGTTCTACTGGAATCCCGACCTGGAAGTCGTGAATTAAGGTGGCTATACCATGTTGGGGTTCCTTACTCTAGTTATCGTATAGTGGGCCAGAAACAATATTCCAGAAGTTCTAGTGAAGGATTTAGCGGTGTTTGGGGGTCCCCTAAAAACGCGTTTATTGCCGTAGGCTAGTAGAATCCTCTCAGCTGCGTTTTGCAAGTTGCATACATGTGTACACTTTGTGCGAACAGTTATTCTATCGAGGGGCCACTCCTGTACTGGTATCGTCTAATGAGTCTATTCGTAGTTCAGCACAAGAGTTTCTAGATGTTGCACCAATCCTGCAGTGGTACTACACGGGGCTTAACCCAACGGCTGCCCCCAGTACTGCATTCCACAGTCCCGACGTCTCTGTGCCCCATTAGACCCTCGCAGATCCTCAACCACACTAATGTAGGGACCTTAATTCTTAGAATAGTAACCCCGTATCGTAACCCTTGTAGGACCCTGTGTAAGAATCCTTTAACGGAGCCCTATTCTAACTATCAAGGCCATTAGATTAAAGCGCCTCATGCCCCAAACTGCTGAGGACAATCCTGGTGGGCACCGGAAGCCTCCGCAAACGAGTGCTCTTAGGCCTCGTTTCCCAGGCCCGTGCGCCAAAGCTTTTGGGGTGTTGTTTAGGGTTTAGTGTTTGCGATTTAGGGTTTAGGGTGTGGGGCTTTTGGGGCTTTGGGGGTGGGGTTTAGCGTGGAAGGGACAACCATCGTTACGGCTACAAGAACTCGTACTACCATTGCGCTCCGTCTCAGAGTTATCGTTAACGGTATCATCATCAACAGTATTGGCACTGGCAGACTCTGAGTACTCGTTCGAATCCTCGTAATGCCAGGTGCCAGCATGGTTTGCCATTATCATTGCTACTGCTCTTGCTACCGTAACTACCAGCAAGGCTCCTATCATCGTCCTTATTCTACAAAGACCCTATAGAATTCTTTAATTATCGGATGAAGACCTTTACAATCGCAAACCTTGAAGCTCTAAATGCTAAACTCCTTACCCTTGTGGTCACCCGTGCAGCAGCCCTAGAACACACTAGAAGCCCCCAAGCCCAAACCCTTCAACCCCCCACCCCAAACTCCGCTTAACCCAAACCCAGATAGATCCCACTTAACAGTAAGACCTGCAACCCTCAAGCCCGAAACTACCCTAAACCCCAACCCTGAGGTTACCCTGCACCCTCAAGCCCTACACTACCTCAAAAGCTACATCCTTAAAAGCAGCCTGAAAAAACTCTAGAAAACCCTCAAATTCTAAGCCCCTTTAGAAACCTTTCGAACGGACGTGAAGAAAATCCCTAAATCCTACCCTTAACCCTTTTCAACCCTATTCCCAAACACCCTAACCCCTAAACCCCTAAACAAACGCAACCTTAAAGAGCTGCTTTAGCAGAATTTACCCTTAGAGACCTTGCTGCAGCAACCTTAGCGAGTGAGGGCTCAACCTAAACCCCAAAAGCCGACCTTCCTACCGTTTAGGGTTCCCTACTTGGAGGGTCGGGGGACTTAGTAACTGCTTGTTTTGGGGACTTATAAGTACCATAACCCCCCAATTAGGATCCCTTTTAGGGTACTTATAAGTCTACTTACTACCTACTTACTAAGTCCCCCGACCCTCCAAGTATTATGGTTTCTATATATATAGTTCCTTATAAAGGTAGGTCTTTTCGGCTACAGGTATAGGCAAGTTTAGGGAGTCTTGTATTATAGGATTATCAAGGCCCCTATATTATAGTACCCATTATAGATCCCTTATAAACAGCTTCGGAGGTGCTCCAAGAGGTTGCCTTCGCCGAGCTGCGGACGCGGCTTCAGCTGGGCTACACGGCAACAGCCCCGGTTTAGGGTTTAGGGGTTTGGGAGGGTTTGATCAATGGATCTAGGGTTTGGCGGGTTTCGGGTTTGGGTTTCAGGGCTAGGGGGTTGTTAGGCTTTTGGGGTTTGAGGTTCAGGGGTTTCAATGTATAGGGTCTAGGCACTGGGGGTTTAGGCTTTAGGTGTTTAGGGTTTAGGGGTGAGCCTTTTGGGGTCAGTGTAGGATTTCGGGGTTTAGGGGTTTCGGGTTGGTGTAGGGTTTAGGGACTTCAGAGTGCAGGGTTTAGGTTTAAGGGTTCAGGGTCTAGTGTTTTTCAATAGCTTCTACTGTAGGGTTCCTTGTTTCAGTCATATTAGAAGATGCCACCCAAGCCCTAGTCAAATCATGCAGGCCTAGATGTTGGGCATTCTGTGGTTGTGGCTTTCTTTGGGACCTGTCAAAGGTTTCAGCTGCTCGGTTTTAGTGTGGGCTTGTCGCTTCGATGTTTGGCATTTGGGGTTTTGGGCTTACGGGTTATTAAGTTAAGATTACGTACTAAGTAGAACGTGCGATTAGTAAAAATGTCGCGATCTCGTTCGCGATCACTGACCTGGCCCACCTGACTTCGACTTGGAATGTTTTTTTCGAAAGAAAGGGCGTAGCATAGGGGCCTTGCTAGTTACCAGTATATCTTGGGGATTCCTTATGGTTAGTATAGTATAATACACCCCCAAACCCTATTCTAATTACAAAGGCCCCTGTAGTAGTTTTGCAGGCAGCCCGTAGCGGCTGGATGTCGTTGCTCTTTTCACTGAGCGAGACCGAGTTTCCGAATATGACGGGATACCTTATCTTGGGGGGCCTTACAATACGGATTAGATTAGGGATCCCTATTTCCGGAAACCCCCAGATGAATGGGCAGAGGATGAAGAACCTCTGCCTTTGCAGACCCCGTGTTTCGTGTTCTTGCCGATCGATAAACTTGTACATCAGGGTGGGGGCAGCTTCTAACTTGTACATCAACACGAGGAGTGCTGGTAAACATTTTGAGCATGTGCGTGCCTGTATGTCTTTTCTCTCTTCCTCCGATAACTTACCTTTGGTTAGGAGGGAAGGGAAGAATGGTAGTTTTAGTAGTTACAATTGTACCCCATTCCTCCATTCCCTACTAACCAAAGGTGAGATAAGCAGGGTTTTGTCGGTCGGCCAGCAGGAAGATGCTTCCCCTTGCATCCATGGTAGACTTCTTCAGTTGGTTCTTCCATGATATAGGTGCCTGAATAATTAGAATACGGTTTTGGGGTCCATTATGCTTTTGTTTTCAGAAAGAACCCCCAAAATAGTATTGGTATTTATTTAGGCCTTGTATTGCTATCAATACCATTATCATGAACTAACATTGCCACGAGGAGCCCCCCTGGAGTTGATCGTCGCATGCACAGGTGCATACGTGAAGGTGTAACCCCAAACTCTAAGCCTCAAACGCAAACCATGATCCCGAAGCCCTGAATCCAAACCAAACCCTAAACCCTAGCCTGGGTTTCAGGGTTGAGGGTTTTATAATCGAGAGATTCAAAGCCTGCGAGCCCGAAGCCGTAACTAGTGATCTGCATCAAGCTAGGGGTGCCCGTCCTGATCATAAGGATCCCACTTTCGGGTCTGTTTGAGGTGGTTTATTCTCTGAATTTCTCTCACAGTCTACTGTTTCAGGCTGTTTTGCAAGGTTTCTTCTTTTCTAAACTCCCTGCTGTTCGTCGCCCATCGCCGAGGTCGGGGGCACTGTCTCGGCCATTTCGAACGTGTTGACCATCTCCTGCTACGCCAGGTTCTCGAAATCTCTGGGGATCTTGCCTTGCCTTCTTAGGGTCTAGGTTTAGGGTTGCGGAAGTTGGAATCCAGAAGTGGCGTCCCAAGAATCGTGCATTACGAAAGTTCTGAGGTCGCGAATCTTGCTTCTTCGCCTGGATTGGAAGTGGGGGTTTTCTGAACGGGGTCTGTTTTGGGAGTTTCCGAAATTAGGCTCCCTTATTTTGGTGTCCTTGTAATCAGGATCCTACTATTTAGGGTAATTACTCTATTAGGGTCCCCTATTTTCGGAAACTCCTGTATTTCACAAGATCCAACCAAGTATATTGAGGCGTATAGACATTTGGATCCCGCGCCTCCTCTACGACTTCGCGCATGGCTTGTCCTTCACATTTCTGAGTTCAGCTACTCCGTCACGGGCGGCTCAGCTTTCTTGTAGCCAGTGCCGGGTCGCCATCCGAATTGGTGTGCCCCTCTGTAAGTAAAACAGAAGCAGCTCGCAGCATTCCCAACCTGCAGCCTACAGGTCATTTCCGGTAGTCGCTTGATGGGGCTTCTTCAGTGTTGCTGCAATAAACATCGCAACTTGTACCCTCCAAAATCGAGCTCTGCAGCCCTCAACCCAGGCCCTATCCACCACAACAACTATGCCACCAGACCCTTGAAGACCAAGCCCTGTGTCCAAGAACCTGAGTCCTAAGCCCTAATCAGCCCGCACTTACGCAACTTTCCTGGCTATGGCGGGCGGTGTTGACGAAGAGATTACTGAGAGTCTCCGTCTGCAATCAGTTCCAACAGGCTAGTAAGGTCACATAGAGAAGCACGCATCGCAATATATGTTTGTGTGCAAGTTATTCTGTACCGCATAAGATAGCTGGAGCATTTGCAACTATGTGCAAACTTGCTCATACATGTGCACGCATGCGTACATGTGCATCTGCATCAAGCGGTCTGGCTACCAACCTGTAGGTGTTTCATCTCTAGTTTATGTGCACGTCCAACTGTCTGCATACCAATACGGTGCAACATCGTGAAGTGCGAAATATGAATCCAGAGATGGTGTGCAGGTTGAACACGAGTATGTTCAGCGGCGTATCAGTCTTCGCAGAGGTACTTGCGCGTCTGTCTTGTTTGTGGTGTTAAGGTGGGACTGTACATGTGCTTGCATCCGTGCGTGCTATGTCTACTATGTTTCACGGTTCGAACACATGTTTTGCACATCTGCTTCTGCGAAAGTTCGTGCGTATATGACTTAACCCTTGCGTACACGCATTGGTGACTGCAGGGGTTCTTGATGTCTGTGATGCAAGACATGTGGCAGCAGGTACGCACATCATAACAAATGTCCGTACACCTGCCCTCATGTCTGTCTTTCTGCTCGTCCGTCCTGTCTGTCTGTGCGTCCCACTGCCTGTCTTTCTTTCTGTCTGTATGTCTCCCTGGGTGTCTGTTTGTTCGTCTGCATGTATGTGTGTGTGTGTGTAATCAATGTCAAGAGCAATGTAGTCTATGAAGCGACTTGCAGCGGAATGTGAGCGGTTGATCCTGGAATGTAACGGAATGAAGGTTGTTGATGGATTATAAGTGTATGCAACGGACTGTACTGGCATGCGCTGAGATGCAGTGTGGTTTCGTGGGTGTAGTGTGGTGATATTTAGTGTATCCCTATTCTATTCAGCTTTTCATGTATGCGTGAGCTCTATATCCAGAACGGGCTGTCAGACAGCTTTGTGAGGAAGGCCAGGCGAGGAAGGTCCGTGATTCTTTTCGGGCCCTCGAGTAGTTGTTGGCTGAGGGTTTGGGGTTCCTTGTTTAGTGTTCAGAGTTTTGGGTTTAGGTTATCTCAGCACAATATCCATAACCCCTTAACAATCTCGGGTCAGGCATGCGTGTTTGAGCATTGTTGCTAATGTTACTTGAGGTGCCAGGGGTACTGCAAACTAGCTGCCCAGCAATGACCGTGTTCTTTCTGTGTATTGTCTCTTGGACATAGGCTTCAGAGCAGTTGTGAGTTGTGGCTTTGTCGCGCTGGCAGGAGTCATGCGTGCAAGCCCCCATGTTCGGCACTTGTGGGGACACGTGTTATAGGAGTACCGGCGATCCCATATCCAAGCCCCATGAAACCATGAAACCTCAGATAAGCCCTAAGCACAGCACACATGGCCCGACCAACCACAGACTGACCACAGACAACAGCCAAAAAGTCGCAAACATTCTAAATCCTCACGTCCAAATCCTGACATCCTAGACCCTGAAACCCTGAACCCTAAACCCTGAAGCCCGAAACCCTAAACCCCAACAATCTGAAACCCCTAACCCCTAAACCCCTTGCACCCCTAAACGCTCAGCCCCAAACCACAAATGCATCAAAGGTGTGGGATCTGCACTGGAGACCTGCGCGAGTTGGGTGGGGCCACTTGTGTCTCCAGGAGTAGCCTAGGGTTTTAGGTTTCAGGGTTTAGGGGTTAGGGTGTTTAGGGTTTCGGGGTTTTAGTGTTTAGGGCTTTAGCGGTCGAGGGTGTGTAGGGTTTATAGGGTACTATAGAAGCTTAAATAAATACCAATTCCAGTCCTGACGGTTCCACCATATACATAGAATCTAATCTCCCGCCCAGAAACGTATTCTTACTATTCACGGTCCAATGTTACTCGCCAAAGATGGTTGTGGAAGCTGTTTGCGTTGCTTCTGTCCAGGGTTAGGAGTTTGTGCCAGAAGATGATGTTTTTCATAGCTGCGTGTTCTCTTGAGGGTTTAGACATCAAGACAGTTTAGAGGTTTAGAAGGTTTAGGGTTTCGAGTTTTGGAGTTTGAGGTTGGGGACGTTACCGGTTTGAAGATGCCCGCCTCAGACAGGGGCTCCTGATAAGCTACGGTCTTTTCCACAGGCGGGCTATTTTGGGGGTCCTTGGGAATGTAGGCGAGATGCTCCACGTGCTGAGAAGTACACCAGGTTCGAGCCACAACTTGAAAAGTTGCCATCATACGGAAGAAGCTATTTATTATGTTCTACAGATCCCGATTGCAGTTGCTTCAAGTAAACGCCCCGACCGTAGTTACTGCTATAGATCTCCTTTAATGGTAACTTCAGGTACATTCCTTAACAAGAGCCCCCGTTGAGCCAGGTTCGGGTGCAAGCTTCTTCCGGTTTGCGGGTTTTCTATTTAGGGTACTGTAGGGGCCTTATTAAAGATTGGAATGGGGTTTCGAGGTACAGTACATTACTACAACTGTAATTCCAATGAAGAGCCCCCAAACCCCTCTTCCAATTTATTCAGGCCTCTACATTACGTAGAGTAAGTCTGCTTCAAAAGCATCGAGCTCGAACCAGCAAGCTCGGACTAACAGGTCTTTCGAAACTCTCGACCGAAAACGGCCCCAAACCTCTTACATGCTGAAACCCTAAGCCCTGATCTGCAGAAGCTCAAGAAACGACAGCACCCAAGCGCCCTAACCCAAAGAAACCAGGCTCTAGAATCCTGCGTGCTGTGGAAGAGTCAACCTTAAAAAGCCCTAAACCCTAAACCCCCAACGCCTTGAGCCTTAAACCACCTGGGTGGTTGTCAAAATTAGGGTCCCTTTTTGGGTCCTTAATATAATACGGCACCTAATATTTAGGGTACCCAGAAAGGAACCATAATTTTGACGACCACCCACCTAGAAATCCCTGAAGCATCAACCCTGAGTCCTTGCCCGAGCTCGGATACCGAACTGAGGCCATCCAACGGCCGTGCCGCTGTAGAGAGCCGTACTGAACCGAGGCTGCAGGAGAGACCTTAAGCCGAAAATGTAGGGGCCGAAAAAATTAGAATAGGGTTTGGGGTATATTATACCATACTTCTGATAAGGAACCCACAAAACGCTGTTCTAGTTAGTAAGGCCCCTACAGTAACCGTCAAAGTCCCCAGACCCCAAATTTGCCGGGCCCATCTCACAAGTGGGCTTTTCCAAGCTCGAGATCTTAAGTTGTTTTGTTGTCAAGTTTCGGCTTAGGGTTTAGGGTTTACGGTTTAGGGTTTAGGGTTTAGGGCCTTCTGACCCAGGATTTTGTTTAGAGTTTTCCTAGGGCCTAAAAGGCCTTGCAGTTCAGTACACGAGGCCCGTGAGGGCTTTGAGACAGGTTTGCTGGTCTATGTTCGTGGGCTCAGGCTTTAAGGTTTAAGGGACTTGCTTGACCCCGAATTGCACTTACAAGCCTCAGGGCATCCTAAAGCTTTAAAGCCCCAAGTCCAGAATCCTGAACACCCTGGAACCCGACAGAATAAGTTAACCATAGGATCCTAAACCCCCAAACCACCATAGAACCTTGGTAGCCATGAAAGCTTACCCTACGTCCGAGAAGCCAGGTGGCTGAAGGGGCTTTCAGAAGGATTTCTCAGGGCTGTTTAGGGTTTTACAATGCGGGGTCACAATAGTTCGTCCATTGTAATCTTCCGCTATAGTCTTCGCATAGTTGTAGTACAGCATAATTTCATTTAGTAGCTTGAGTGGTTAGCAATACTATTGACTATTCATTACTTAAGGTTCCTCATTGTATGACGGTTTTACAAGGGCTCTATGGAGTTTAGGGTTCAGGTTCTCGTTTTCGAGCACCCATTTGAGTGAAAGGTGGACCTGCAAAGGATGATCTCACAGAGGTGACAGCAGCCCTACTTGTATTGTAGCAGCCCTACTTGTATTGTTGGTAAAGCACGTTGCCTAATCAGGATTGCAATGCCCCTTCCAGCTACTAATGCTCTTAGCAACAGGACGTTTGCGAATCAGAGATCTTCAAAGGGTAAAAGGCGGGACCCCTAATAAGGACCCCTAGGTATATACCCATAATATAGCCATTATACACCCGTTATGTAGCCCGTTATAGGGTAGGGGTCCCCATTAAGGGTACCTCCTTTTCCCCTTTGAGATCTACGTGGCAGCCAAGGCCAGCAATGTTGGGATCGGACGCTCGCTGCCAGCTTGTCCAAGGCCCTACTTGGAGGGTCGGTGGATACCATAACCCCAATTAGGGTCCCTTTTTGGGTACTTATAAGTCTACTTACTACCTACTTACTAAGTCCCCCGACCCTCCAAGTACCTCACATGGAATGCAGGTTGTTGGGTTCCAATATGGGGGTTTCCGACAATTAGGGGTACCTTACCTTGGGGTCCTTATGATAAGGATCCTACTATTCAGAGTACTATATTAGGGTCCTCTATTTTCGGACACTCCCAGTGATGATAGATAGCGAGGACGACTTTGCACCACTGTCAACACCGCTCGTCATCTTCATCGTCATTCCTTGAGTCGCCAGCACTCCTCTATAAGTGGGAGTGCTATGCCCAGAAACCCTAGATCCAACCAAACTAACATGGTCGCTCCGCACATCACAGCATCAAGTCCATCTCCAGAGCATCATGCGCATGCTTCACGCCAGAAGCCTAGCTGAACTTGCGGTTTAGCGTTCACGGGTTGTGGGTTAAGGGGCTTGAGGGTCAGGGTCGAAGACGAAGTCTTTTCGGCTCTTCACAGAGTACTGCAGAGGCCTACATAATTACTAATGCTATCGTGGGGGCTCTTTATTAAAAAGTATAGTATAATGGGCCCGCAAGCCCTATTCTATCGATATTACCATCTTTGAGTTTCATAAGAAGGGCCCCGGCTAATGTGAACGGTGGGTTGGAAGACCTGGAAGTCTACGACGCGTCCCCCACGTGGGTTCAGGGGTTCAGAGGTGCAGGGCTGACCAAGAAGAGTAACCCATGTTCCTTCTCCAAAGCGATATGATTTCAAAAAGTAGGCACATTTTGCCTAGTAAAAGCTACCTTGGCTACTCTAGGTAGGGCTTTTCAAGTATTTAAACCCAAGAACCCAAGAAGGACTAGACATTCAAGCCTTAAATGCAAATCCCAACCATGGACTAGTTTAGGGTTTAGGTCATATCCCTGCTATACACGTAGATGGGTTGCTCTGGGTAGGGCTTCTCAATATGGGGGTTTCCGAAAATAGGGGACCCTAATATAGTACCCCGACTTTTCGGAAACTCCCATATGAGGTCCTTATAATAAGGATCCTACTATTTGAGGTACTATATTAGGGTCCCCGATTTTCGGAAACTCCCATATGAGGTTTATGTGCTGGGCTTTCTGCACAGGTTGGTCTTCCTCGATGCCCGACGTGTCGCGTGGTCATCCGTGCCGTCCCTTGGCGGCTGCAATAGGGTTTTGGGGATTCTTATAATAAGGATCCTATTATTTAGGGTGCTATATTCGGGTCCCATATGTTCAGAAACTTCCAACACAAGGGGATTAGGGTCAGAGTTTAGGGTTTAGGGTCCCTTGGCTTTGGCTTCAACGCAATAAACAGCCTCGTGGGTTCAGGGGCTGAGGTTTGAGGTTGGAGTTAACAAGTTTAGGGTTTAGGGTCTAGGGTAATGTATAGAGGCCTGAATATGGGGGCCTTCATAAATACCCACACTATTTTGGGGTTGGTTTCAAGGGTTCCTAAAAGGGGTCTATAAGGGATCTATAGTTGTTCTATGGCATAGGGGCCTTATTCATTACCAATACTATTTTGAGGGTTCCTTGTTACAAGTATAGTGCAATGGGCCCCAGAACCTGTTCTACTCATTATCCAGGCCGGCATTTTAGGGTTGCAGGTTCAGCTGTACTAGTTGACTTTGCGTTTTTGTTGCCAGTGGGATGACAGTGTTAAAGCACTGCCATGAATGACCGTGCCCCTTGTTAGCTAGGGAGGGAAAGAGCTCGGGCAAACAACAAGGTAGCTAAAGCTCTAATAAGTGCTTATTGACCGAATAGGCCCCGTGATCCACGAGAAGGAGAGATATTCCCATACGCCCCGGCATGGTTATGGTCGTTATGGTGGTGCTATTTTCTCCTACGGCCTTAATCATTGTACTGCCCTGAAACAGCGATTCGGATTCGAGTCCGTTTGGGCCCTTGGGGCGAGAACAGTGGTTTAGAACAATCGGTGTGGGGTTTAGGGTTTAGGGGTCTCTCTCTCTCTCTCTCTCTCGCTCTCTTTGTCTCTCTTTGTCTCTCTCTCTCTCTCTCTCTCTGTCTCTCTCTCTCTCTCTCACACTCACAGACACAGTCTCTCTGTCTCCCTCAGCTCGCCTCATATTAGAATGCTTTCTTCCCATGCCCTGCTGAATTACACAGCTTTGTTTTGAGCTTCAGCCCAGACCCTGAACCCCGAACCCGAAGCCGCAAGAACCCGTGCAAACCACTTTACAACTAGCACTAGCTGCTTAATTGTTTCGGGTTTAGGGTTTAGGGTATTAACCCTTGTAGCCACCCTAAAACCTAAAACCTAAACCCTAGTTAATTCCAGAGGACTACGACGCCCGATTACCCTAAACCACCCTAAAACCTAAACCCTAAGTCATAATTAATTCCAGAGGACTACGACGCCCGGTTGGGGCATCTGGTGTTCTCACGGATTGCCGACGCGACCATCCGGGCGTCCGAGAACTGGTTGGAGGCCTCCAGTTCAGTCTGGGTGGGTTTAATGTAGGGGCACTATCAATTAGAATAGGGGTCCTATAAGGGTTCCTATAAGGGGTATCATGTGGTGTTTTCTTTTATGTAGGGGCCTTGATAATTAGAATAGTGTTTTGGGTATGTTATCCCATAAATCCCATGAGCATGATAAGGAACTGCAAACTAGTATTGGTAGTTGATGACTGAGGCGCCTACATTCGGATTTCCGATTTAGGTTGTTATAAGTTAGGTACGGCCCCCACTCAGTAATAGTTGAATAATATTCATAATATAGATATAGTAGGACCTTAATAGTAGCCCTATTATAGACTCTTACTGTATGGGGGCCATACCTAAGTTATAAGGGTCTTAGGGGCCCAGTTCTTTGGGGTTTGAGGGCTTTGGCTTCTGGTGGGTTCGGGTTTTGCAAGGTTGTTTTGGCTTCGGTGTTTCTGGTTTTGGGATTGTTGGGAGGGTCTGTCTAGGGGGCTGGCAGCTTTAGGAATTGAGAGCTGAGGGTTTTGGTGCTTGGGGGTTTTGGGTAATTGTTGGGGTGTCGAGGGTTTTGGTTTGAAGTTTGAGGGTATGATCTTTGCTCTTAAGCACGGCAGAAGTTGAAGTCATGTGTGAGCCTGGTAATTCGTAGCATTTTCCTGGACAGTCTTCATAAATCTTCCGAACCCTAGGCCAGAAAATCTAGATATCTAGTGTCGCCAGTCCTTGTCGTAACCATGCAGGCCTCTTTATCAGAGCCTTCTTTTGTCGTCTATGGCTGAGCAGAGCGTCCTATGACAGTTGCGCTGGGTGACAATGCCTGCAGACCCATGCTTGGGTTCGCTTCAGTGTTTAGGGCCTTAAGTTAAAAGCCAGAAAGTTGGAACATGATTATCCTAACCCCTTTAAGGTAATTTATAGGGGATCCTACTATTAATCCATATTCCAACTTTCTGGAGTTCCCCTTAGGGTTCCGACGCTTTGCTGCGGGGCTTTTCTGGGCTTTTGAGGGTCCACTGCCGGATATCGGCCCGAGCCGGTGGTCTCTGGCGGAAATGAAACAATCCTGAATCTTGAACTGCCAACCCTCAACCCCGGACGCTAAACCCCAATTCCTAACATGCACAGACATCGGCAGAGCAGAGCAGCCCAGCAACGACCGTCAAGAGCTGGACGCCTTCAGATGAGGCAGCATAGCAGAACGAAGCCGCAGGCCTCAAGCCCGTGTCCCGAGACCTCATGAGGGCAAGGTTCAGGGTTTAGGGGTTCGGGGTTAGAGGTCAGGTATCTGTAAATGAGTAAGAGTACATGACGCACTAGCCGAACTCACCTGTATCAAATGTCACCCACCGCAGGTGCTGGACGAGAGGCTCCGCCAACATGGTGTCGAGCGTTTCGGCGAAGGCAGGACAGGAACGAAGTAGAAGAGTGTTTAATCGCTGACGATTTGGCATTTGAGGCTGGATTACAAAGCTCGAGGGCAGAAGGCTTAAGTTTCAGGGTTCAGAACGCAAGCTCTAGGGTACTGACGGCATCGGTCTGACTACAAGAGTTGTTTAGATGTCCCTGTTTCTGAAGTAGGGCTTCCGCGTAGACAGAGCACTAAGACCCGGATATGTGCATATTGCGTGGGTAGTTCTCTGGATTGATTAAGCTCCTTCTTTTGGATCCCCACAAGCGTAGGTCATGCTCATAGGCTTCTAACCCTAAACCCCAAGCCCCTAAACCCAAAACCCATTAAAGATGCTTGTGGTATGGATCCAAAACGGGGCCAAGCGAAATTATGAACTTACCTAAACCCTAAACCCTAAACCCTAAGTGTTTAGATGTTGCGACCCTGGTCCTCCGCTTCCAAAACCCTGAGCTCCTAACATGGGGGCCTTACTGTTAGGGACCCAAAAAGCACATAAGCATAAGCATTTTATGGGGATATCCCTACCTTATTGGGCTTCATTATAAGGGGATTTATATGGGATATCCCTATCCTAATTTTTCCTTATGTGCTTTTTGGGGGCCTTATAATCACATTTATTTTTGAGGGGGGTTCCGTATTATAGTTATAGTACTAATATACCCCAAAGCCCCATTCTAACTACTAAGGCCCCTATATTGGAGCCGTAAACCCTGAACCCCTAAGCCCTGAACATGAACATCCTGAGCCGTGGCTCTCGACACCTGGGGCCCGAGGCCTGAGAATCATCAGAGCACTAGCAGTTTTGAAGCATTAGGGTTTAAAGGGAACTCCAGAAAGTTGGAATATGGTTTCAGGGTAGGATACCTTATAATTTGTCATAAAGGGTTTAGGATAATCATATTCCAACTTTCTGGCTTTTACTTTAGGGTTTTGAAGCCGGGATAGAGGCAAATGATGAACTCGGCAGCCTTTCTTATAGATTTTCATAGGGATCCTTAGGGGTGTAGGGGGGAGGGGTGTAGGGGACTATATTTCCTTAAATAGGCCTTATTAGTCCTTATTATGGGCCTTAAGGCCCCCTACCCCCCCTCCCCCTACACCCCTAAGGATCCCTATGAGATTTCCTGTTCAAGAAATATTTCTGAGGCCTGGAAGTTTTTTGCAAAGTCAGAGGTGACAGAGACCTTAAACCCTAAGACACTAAACGGTTTAGGGTTTAGGGTTTAGGGTTTAGGGTTCACTAAACCTTCAATCCTGAACGTTACACATTGAAGCCCCGCACCCGAAAGCCCCAAAAGCCTCAAAACCCACGGGTGACAGAGACTAAACCCTAAACTCCCAAACCCGACAGGGAACCCCAGAAAGTTGGAATATGGTTTCATGGTAGGATACCCGATAATTTACCATAGAAGGGTTAGGATAATCATATTCCAACTTTCTGGCTTTTACCTTAAACCTGAAAAACAGACCCATGGGCCCCTTCCCAGGGACCAAGTTCATCGCGCGGGTCCAGAGTGGCCAGCTCACGAAGCTCTTCACGGAGTTTGCATTTCAGGCACCGGAGGGTAGGGGTTACCATGATTACCCTAAAACCCTAAACCCGAAACCCGACGCCCTAAGGTTTGCCTAGGGTCCTGTTGTTTGGATCTGAGTTGCTGCAGTTTTTCAGAAAAGACTCCCTGCACCCCCACATAGGTTCGTAGTGTTGGCCAGCTCCGAACGAGAAAAAGACACCTGAGTGCGTAAATAAGTATTAACTGTTGATGTTAGGAAAAGGCTTCAGGCAGTATACGGAATATGAAGTCTGAGCAGTTGACTGTTTTTTGGGGTTCCTTATTGCGGTGATACTGCAATCTACCCCCGAAGCCCTATTCCAATTATTCAGGTTCCTTGGGGTTCCTTGTTATGGTTATAGAATAGTATACCCAAAGCCCTGTTCCATTTACATGCCCGTATATTACAGGAGTCATTCGCAGTCCTAGACGACAGGACCGTGGGAACCAGATCTTCAGGTATACAAACCCAGAGAGCCTAATTGCCCCTAAATCGAAGAATGTACCCTTTTTGGATATGTGAGTTTCCGAAAATAGGGGACCCTAATACAGGACCCTATATACTAGGATCCTTACTACAAGGACCCCCAAATAAGGTACCCCTGATTGTCGGAAACTCCCATATGGACTGGGCTCATTGTATTCCGCTTACAGGCGGATACATGATGCACTAAACATATTAGGGAAAAATATTCACCAATATTTTTCCCCAATATGTTTAATATTTTTTGCCCAATATGTTTAATATTTCTTCCCCAGTATGTTTAGGACCCCAGAGCTTCAACGGATGAACCCACCACACCCTCAACTCCTATAAACCCTAGATGCCTGAAAGAAACCCCTGAACCCGAAAGCCCCAAACCTAAACCTTAACCCCTGAACCCCAAAACCCCAAACCTGAAGCTAAATTAACCCTTCAAAACCCCTAAACCCCTCAAAACCCCCAAACCCTAAACCCATCAAAACCCCTAACCCCTCAAAACCCCTAAACCCTCAAAACCCCTAAACCCTAAATCCCAAACCCCGTAAACCCCTAAACCCCGAAGCCCAGATCCCTGGCGACCAGGAGACCTTCGAGCGAGCCAGAGACAAAGGCGGACTCTGGAAGCTCCTAGAGGAAAGGCTTCCCGGTCTTTTTAGGTTCAGGGTTTTCGCAGGGCTTAGGTTTAGGGTTTAGGGTTAGAGTTGAGGGTTTAGGTTTATGGGGTTTAAGAGGTGATTCTCTTCATGTGTGCTTTTACGAGCCCTCGAACCCATCGACAACGAACCCTTAAACTTCCCTTCCCACACCGCTTTCGCTAAACAGGAAACACCAAACCCTAAACCAGTAAACCCGAAACCCTGTACCCTAAGCCCTAGAACTTCAAACCCTTATAAACCCTAAATCCAAAACCTCGAAGCCTTAAAAAGCCCCCCTATAAGCCCCAAGCTCGGGGCCGCTCAGGTTCTCGAGCCTGGAAGACGAGTGGCGGGAGAAGGTGATGGTGACTGCTACAGGCAAGTTTCTTCAGCGTTTGAGTTTAGGGCTTAGTGTTTGTTCCTTCGAGATGGGTTGTAATTACAATAAAGGTCAGGAAAGGGTGCCATAGGGGCTTAGGACTGTAGGGTTTAGAGGCTTAGAGGTTTACGAGGCAGTTTGATTGGTAGAGATGCCCAGGCATTCCAAGCCATAGGCACTAAGCCCGTCCTTGCCGCCTGTCTTCGCATAGCACGCCTCTGTGAGCCCGCGCCAAATCATCAAAATCCTGATCTATTATTATTTCCAACGCTGGGAATGGGGCCAGGCTGGTTTACTGTGGCGCCCAGGAGATGCGCTGTCGGGGGTGTTGGCTGTCGTATTCAGCGAGGTTTCGGGAGTTTAGGGCTGTACTGGGCCAGCTTAGGCTTAGATAATCCCTGTCCAACGAGTCTTGGTCAGGACTGTACCCTAAGCCCGAAACCCTGAAAAAGGTCAGGAATGTGGATGCTTTAAGTGAGCCGCTGTTGACATCTTGGCCGCTCCCAGCCATTGCTAGGTTCCGCACACTCCCCACTTCCCACAGAACACTGTGGGGAAGTCAAAGCAAGGTGGAGTAGCATGATTCTGATGACCCTTTGGCTTCTTGTGATGACCTGCAGGGTCTGCAAGGCCTCTTCCGAGTCTTGTACAACTGACGGCACGTCTTTGCTGACAGTGAGGGATGCCGAGGCCAAGACCACCCAGGACAGTGTAAACCAAAAGCTGGCGACCTCACCTTGGGTCGGGGGTTGCAGGGTTTCGGCATTCAGGGTTTCGGGTTTAGGGTTTGGGGCCTGCATGGTGTTTGTTAGGGAATAGTAGCAGCATGGCCTTCTTTCAGGCTACGAAATCATTGCAACTTGCCCATCAAGGACCCAGAAATCCCAGTTTGGAAGCCGTTCACGGACGATGGCCTCTGCCAAGCGGTTGCCGGCGAGCATGGCACGAAATTCAAGATCAACAGGCTTGGCTTCAACTGTGAATCAGAGGCAGGATCTACAACGAAGGGTTTGGGGGTTTAGTAATATAGGGACCTAGATTATTACCAACACTTGTTTGGGGGTTCCTCATTGTAGTTATAGAAAATGAGCCCCAAAACCTTAAGGTTTGAATTCGTTCCCCCACTCTGTAACCCGACCCCTTGAAGCCTAGAATCCTGGACCATACTGCTTCGGAAAAGGTGCCAGCTAGGAAATGTTCATATTCAGGGTGTGGGGAGAATCTGACTACTTATCCTTAGCTGATCTTGGAACTTGTTGTTCATTGTACCCTCGACTGTTGTTGAGTTGGAAGTAGGTCGAGGGGTGGGGGGGCGGAGGAGTGTGGGTCGCCCGCTCAAATCCTAAACCCCTGAACTGCCCAGAGACTCCAATGTCCCTCAATTAACCAACATTCCTTAAAGTATATTCCTTATCAAGCCCTTATAGATCCCTTAAAGGAACCCGAGGGTATACTCCTTAATTAAGGGGTCTTGGAGTCTCTTGGCACCTGCGCCGAACCGTGGGGGAGCAAGGATGGAAAACACAGGCTCAAGGAATGAAGGAAACGGATGAGGAAAGAGGAACGGGGGCGGGGCGGGGTTATGTGGTGGATCTTGGAAGGGTGAGATTATAATGGGCTATATAATGGGTATATAATGGGTATATTAAGGGTATATACCTAGGGGTCCTTATCAAGGGTTGGACTTCTTGAGGGGTGTCAACAGTTTGTTCTGAGGATCCACGAAGCTGCTTTGTGGTCCAGGGAGACCTAAATCTTTACTTCTGCAAGCCGCCGACAAAATTGGGGTCTGTAAGGTTTATATGGGTGGTTCTCAAAATTAGGTTCCCTTTTTGGGTACCCCAAAAAATTAGGTGCCGTACTATAACAAGGACCTCAAAAGGGACCATAATTGTGACAACCACCCATATAGGAATCAACAGGATCCAAGTCAGGGACCACATGAGGATTTCATGCAATGATTTAGTCCAGGGCTCAGATGAGCAAAGACCCTGCAATTGAAAGTATTGCGGTCACGGTGACTCTTTGAGATTTGGGCGGGTCATCTGGCTTTGTTATGTTCTGTTAAGGGAAGGGTTAATGTATGCTACCCACGCACTTGAAAGAAAGCCTCATATAGTCAGATCCTAAACTGGTTTGGTTCCCTTATGATTGGTGGTAACTGAATCAAATCTCTCAGCAAGAACCCAGTACATGTTTGGTGTTTATGTAGCCTAGGATGCCCAGTAGTACCCTTATTCCCTTTTTGAAGTCCTAGATTCCTTTGAAGTTACCCAATACCAAAAGGCGAGCCCTTTCTATTCCTAGGTTACTGGGCATCCTAGTAGCTCAAGCCAGATGCAGGGATGGTCTGCAGCTTCCATCGAATGGAAGGTCTTCTATGCAGTTACGCATGGACAGCCGGTACCTGAACAGTGCCTTGGGACATCCTTCACAGACATTTTCTTCCTCGCTGGGAGGAAGAAGTCCAAGCTGATACGCGACACGTTCATGGATCATGTGGACCCCAGCCAGACTTTGAATTCCCTGAACCACCGCTCCATGAATAAGCTGAACTTTGCACTGATGGTCACTTTGAGCTTTGGATCAGCCTCGACAATAGACCCTATTCGGATTGGACAAGGCAGCAGCTTTTTCAAAAATGATTGGTGGATTGGCGGTGAAGGCTGCAAAAGGAAATGCTTCTATGAAGACACTGACGGCTCGGAAAAGTTTATCCTGCAATGTGGTGAGCTTTGCTTCTCGCCAACTGGTGATCTAGATGCCAGCAGGTTCGACGTCAAGCGGGTGCCATGCTGCGACTTGGACCCTTCAATTCAAGCGCTGGCTACCTAAGTGCACTGAATTGCCATGTGTAGCCCGATTCATTTCTTCATGTTGAACAAGCCGCCTAGCTATACCATGATATTTATGAATCCCACAAGAAGGTAGACTGGAGTTTTGATACCTTTGATACCACTCGTACTCCCAGTGCACTCCGGTTTGCGCCCACCTTAAATCGTCTCGACCCCTAGATCTACCGCGAAACCCTAGACCCTTCCTCTGGAGGTTGGAGTCGGTTCACAGACGATGGCCAGTGCCGAGCAAGTGCTGGTAGAGAGGGCACCCAACTCACCCAGAACGTTATAGGTTTCAATTTCCGGGATGGTCCCTGGTCTGCTTCACCTGCCTCTTCAGTTGCTAGGCTCCTGAGCAGTACCCTTTTGCCCTTTTTGTTGCATGGTTTCCGTCTTAGAACTGAATAACAGGAAAAGGGCACCCTTCTTCTTAAGGGGCTACTGGGGAACCGAGGCTTTAAAACTAACTAACCCTTCTAGAACCCTTCTTTAACCCCGTACAAACCCTTGTAGATCCCTTTCAACGAACCCTCATAGAACCGTTATAGATCCCTTTAAAGGAACCCCTTATAGATCCCTTTCAAGGAACCCCTTCTTGATCCCAGCAGAGGTTGCTTTCGATCCAAAGTTCTACCTGGTCACGCACGGGCAGCCCGTGCGGCAGCGATGCCTTGACATCTCGGGCAGTGAGATCTCCTTCTTTGCTGGGAGGCCCGAGTATAGGGGCCTTATGTAATTTCGTAATTAACAAGGTTCCCTTGAAGGGGTCTATAAGGGTGGCTACTCTAAGGGTGCTATAATTTAGGGGCATTATAGTAGTTGCCTATACTATTTTGGGGTTCCTTACTATAGTTATAATGTAATATACCCCCAAACCCTATTCTAATTATTAAGGCCCCTAAAGTAGCCAGGGACTTCAGGATTTTGATTCATCCACCGACCTTTGTGGCGAGTTCGAGAGGTTTTCCGAGCTGGCACGTTCCATTGTTCCCACATTACCCCCCATCCCCCCCGCTTGCCATGTCGGGCATGGATGTGGACATCGCAGCAGGGCCGCATGGAACCTGAAAACCACAAGGTTACATGACCCTACCTGTGATGCGTGGGGCGAGAAATGCCCCCCTCCCCCCCAAAGATGCTGATGATGCTGGCTTGGGCCAGCATCATCAGCCTCATTGCGCGGTGGTTTTAGGAACGACGGGTTGGAGGGCTTTAACGCGCATGTGCTTGTGGAGTTTTTAGGCTTACTGACGCTCATGACGCTGTCCTCCTCCTGCAGGGCTTGAGGAGACGGAGATATACATACCAACGGAAACGGGCTCTTTTTGGGCAAACTTGTAACATAGGGGCCGAAATACCAATACTATTGTTGGGGTCCGCTGTTATATTTCTAGCATAATATACCCCCAAAATCCTAGTCTTATTTTTAAGGCATAGAGCAGCCTATGATACCCCTTATGGGAACCATTAGAGGACCCTTTTAAAGGCCCCTCTGATGACGTGTGCGCCAGCGAGGAATCATCCCTGCAGAGTTGGGTGGGCTGACTTCTCGGGGATGGTCTAGCCGCCTAGCCCGCTCCTTGCGGAAGGGTGGGACCGTGAGTCTTTGCCCAAAGTCCGAAGTAGCAGTATTCTGGGTGGGATTAACTTGGAATTGTTTTTGTTCACATAAATCCCAAGAGAGTATTGTACAAGTTACTTTTAATATGGATGGCTTTGAGGATGTTATAGTTTAGCCAGAAATAACCGAATTTCCGATAGCCTGCTTCGCTGGGAGGCAGAAGTCCGCAATGCCTGGCAACGTCTTCATGGAAGGTCTGGATTGCAACAAGACCATGAGTTCTCTGAAGCAAGATTGCCCGGGCAAGCTGAACTTCGTCTTCGAAGGGAAGCTGACTCTTCATGGCCACTCTTCCACCGATCTTCGGATTGGTCAAGGCAGCTCAACCGAACATGATTATGATTGGTGGCTCGGCGGCAAAGACTGCCAACGGAAGTGCCACTCCCGAGGGCGTTACGGCCTGAGCTGCGGCGGTCTCTGTTTCACGCCTACAGAAAATGCCACTACCTTCGACGTCAAGCCTTGGCCGTGCTGTGAATGGGACCCATAGTTTGTGGGCTTTCAGAAGGCAGCCGCTTCAGATCGCAATGTCACTGAAGTCTGTATAGTTCGCAGTGCCACGCCCAGCCGGCGGCGCAGTTTGCGTGACAAGAAGTTCATGCCACAACCTCAACAAACAAGGGCGCCGGCATGTCATGATGTTCCCTCCGTCGTGAAAGTGTTGGCATGGACCCTTAAATCCCAATCCCTTCAACTTGTTCCCTTAAGCCCTTAAGCAGGACATGGTGAGGGCAAGGACGGGGCATCTACGGGCATTTGCCTTGCACAGCGATCGTCCTCGAATTATTCGTGCCCATGTATGAAAAGGTCGTTGAGGATGCCCCCCTTAACAAAAACACTAGCAGCATAAGTTTCTGAAATTCAAAAAATCTCCGGAATCCGAGGGTAGTTGGCTCTGCGGGAAAGCCTTGGTGACATGGAGTAAGAAAGGGCCTAAATAATTACCAATACTTCCTTTTTTGAAGGGGGGGTCCTTATTCTAATTGTAATATAGTAAGGGGCGCCAAAACCCTATTCTAATTCTTAAGGCCCCTACAGCAGGCCTTTCATCTGGAGGGTTCAAGATCCCAAGTCTTAATTTGGGGCTCAGGCTTGTGTCCTTGATATGACTTTGCTGTCTGAAACTCGAAACTAAACACCTTACAAACACGGTTACAACACACCTGAAAGAAACACTGTGAGGGTTTAACTTGAAGTTTTGTTGTGGACAGCCCCGGCTGGAAGAGGTGGCGAGGAGCTGTCGCAAGATAGCGAGCCTCTGGAAGATCAGTTTCCGGCGCCCCGGCAGTTGTATCGGCTCTTGACGGTCTAGGGCAAGGGGCTTCGGGTTTCAGGATTAAGGTTGCTAGGGTTTTGCGGGTTTTGGTTTCGGGGTCTAGACGGTTTCAAGGTTTTGGGTTCAGGTTCCTGGAAGAGGCCCAAGTGTGCTGAGCCAATGAGCTGCAAACAACGTGATGATCCAATGCGCTGAAGTTGCGACTTAGTGCTTTGACTTTAAGTCCATTTAGCAGCCAACCATAATCATAAGGCCCAAGCGTAGACAGGTCTTGGGTATACGATTGAAAGACAACCAGAGCTGCTAAAGTCGGTAAGCTGCACAAGTATCACACACTTCCAGTCCCAAATGTTGCGAGGTGCACATAAGATATCCAAAGTCAGCCGACAAGCTCATCACCGAGCTGACTGCTGACAGCTTTCCGCTGACGCTGATCTTCAAGGAGTACCAGGCAGGCTCCTGTCCTCCCAAAATCTCGCGACTTGCTCCCGATTGAGGGGCTCAGAATCTAAAACTACTTACACCCTAAACTCTCCTTGTCTAGGGGGCCTTTCGGAAGAAGGGATTGGGGCAAGCATTGCGGAGCTTTAAATCTCAACCACCCAAGGAGAAGCTTGCCCAAAGCCTCGACTCTGCAAGACACGTCTGAGATGAAGATGCAATGGTTTAGGAAAAAATGGCATTCAGAGTTTAGGTCTTCAATGGGCAGACAACTTCAGTTGGCGATTTTCCACGAGCAGCCGACGATAGCGTTCCTGACGATTAAGTCAAAGTAAACGCCCGAGAATGACCATTTACGGCAATTTAAGGCTGTACTTCAAGCCCACGATAGCAAAATAGAAAAAAACACCGAAAGCCCTAAAGCCCTAACCCCTAAACTTCCCTAAACCCTTACACCCCTAAATCCCGAGGCCCAAAGCCCAGCACTTGGTGTGTCCTCCAGGTCAACATCGACACTTCCGGCACCGGCTCTGGGGCTCCGGTGGAGGCAGGGTGTCACCAAATCCCTGAGTGCGAATAGAAGAGGGTTTAGGGTTTCGGGTTTCGGGGTTTAGGGTTCAGGGCTTGGACACCTAATGTATAGAATGCAAATAGAAGAGGGTTTGGGGTTTAGGGCTAGAATATTAATATAGGGAACCCCGTAAAGTTGGAACGTTGGAACATTTGATTTTAGGGTGATCAGTGCCGGGTTTCCCTTTTCTTTAGTGTCTAGGGTATTAGTATGCTGATGTACCAGCTCTCTGGAGTTTACTGCAGAAGAAGGTTTCGGGTTTAGGTTTCAGGGCAGTAGTAGTTGCCGTAGCGTTGCAGCAGCAGTTCTTGCATGCAGTCTACTTAGTAGGGCTTGTAGTAGCAGCAGCACCCGTAGTGGTAGTGGTGGTGGTAGGAGCAGTAGCGCAGTCTTTCTAGACCACTCCAACGCTGCCCAAGCATATGAGAAGACCGCGAACATCCAAGACAGACGCGATACTTCCATAACGGCGGTTAGGAGACGAATAGTGTGGCCTTGCCAAGTCTTGAGACATCCTAGATTTCAACACTTCGAGCAGTTTGACGGCCAGAACGGGCCTCTGGATTTCGCAATGAATTTGGCGTCTCTGGTAATCTATGTTATGAAACCTCGTGCAAAAATTGTGCTGCAACATACTGTAGCGTAAGACATTATACACTGTGGTATTGCATGAGGCAACCCTGAACCCTAAACCCTGAACCCTAAACCCTAAACCCTGCAACGCGATACCATTGTACCGGAAGGGAGCTTTTTGAGTTAGACCGGAGCTGGACTCTGGAGAGACAGTTCCGGCTGCGCGACGTTTCACTTTGAACAGGAATCCCCTGGTGTTACGACTCGTTTGGGAAGTTACGCACCAATATTGAGAGCAGCGATGATGATGAAACTAGGCATCGTAGCAACAGAAGCAGCCCGAACAATAGCACGAGATCACCTGCCCAGCTTCGAGTCGCAGTGGGCTCCGACTGATTCCTGCTTTCTTAGACCTAGTAACCTAGTATTAGAGCAGGTAACCTTTGACCTTTTCGGGGTGCTATAAGCCCAAGCAACACCAAAGGAGGATGCTGGACAAGGACACCCTATAGGACCCTACAAGACCCTACCCTGCTTTTAGCAGAATCGCTGAAGAGGAGACCTTCTTCGTGAATGAAGCTGGGAAGGTCGTCGTTCGCGACGACGTAGGCGTGGCCGCGAGATGGAGCCTCGGCGGGAAGATTTTGAACAGGACTTGTACAAGGCCTAGGGTCCTTGGTGGGAACCATAGGAGGTCAAAAGGGGCTTTAGCCTATGGGGGTTTAGTAGGGGTTAGGGTTCCCATAATAGGGTTCATCCCCCTTTTGGCCTCCCATCAGGGAAGAATTTGAAAGTTGTTTCAGGGTTTTAGGATGGTTTGGGGTTCAGGGTCAGGGTTCGGGTTTAGGGAAGCGGGTTTGGGTGTTTAGTAAGGTACCATGGAACCCAAGAGTAGCATCCACAATATCAGCTCGTTTAGGTAACCGTACCCTGGATAGGCAACCGTAAATCTGAATTTTGCTGGCAAGATCCCTAAACCCTAACCCCTAAACCCTAAACCCCTAAACTCTAAACCCGGAACCCCTGAACCCTAAACCACTAAACTCCAAACCCTAAACCCCTAAACCCCAAACCCCTAAACCCTAAACCCTAAACCCTAGTGCTTCTGATCTCCAGTATCTCGTGTACATTGCCTTCTCTTATAACTCTGCTGCACCTTATCCTAACACCCCCGAGCCCTGGGTCCTTAGAGACTAAACTCCGAAACCGCGGGCGGAGCAGAGAAAGAGCCTTTGCACCTATAAACAAAAACAACTCCGAAACCATGGCTAGGTGGGCCTCTGGGGCATTTTATAAGTTTTTTCTGACTGGGTAGTAAGAGGATCTTATTGACGAATATTTTTCGCGAAGGTTTCGGAGGGCCCGCCTAAGCCCTAAGCACGCCCTTCAACATGTGCCTTCAGCTCGTCCGCTTCTGGGACAAGCACACGGCATCAGTGTGATCGGCACGGGTGTTACTAGTTTTCCCAAGCGTCATGAGCAGGATTGGAACCCCGTCACCTAAACAACCCGAGGCCCCAAAAATCTGAACCCTAAATCCTGGCCCGAGGCCCTGCTAAACAGAGCCATGGTTTGGGGCTTCTGTTTGAAGGTTCAGCGGGTTAGGGGTTATGTTCTTTCCTTTCCCTCCAGGAAAGACTCCAGCACGGACGTCTGCTTACATCCTGGAGATTGGATCATCGAAGCCAACAGTAGCTTGGCTTTTCCTTTTTGCAGTCGCAGAACTGATCGATCATTGCTTAGGGCTGCTGGGGACCTAGAAACAATGATTATGGGGATGCTTTCTTGTTTGCCTCGTTTAGCCTTTGCACGAGCAGTAAATGTCTTGTACAATCATAGTACAGAACCGCCCAAAACCCAAGTCAAGCTATTCAGGCAGCCATATTGATCCGTGAAACCAATGCCTTGCGAGTTGTGTTGGGGTCCTAGACCTGGAACGCTACGCAAGGGCGCGCAAGCAACAGTCGCACGCATGCAAGCACTGCGCACCGTGCGCGCTAGAACCTCACGCGTGCAACTAGGCGTGGGGCAGCTAAGAATGTTGAGATCCCAAAACTGTTCAGGTGCTGAAATGCGCAAGGGCGCAATCTAAACCCTAAACCCTAAGCTTCAAACGTGAAGTGACCTCAGGGGCCGCAAATGAGGGAAAGTTGTTCAGCTGAACGGCACTCACATTGATGCGCAAATTGTTGGGGTGAAAGGATTCAGTAGACCTACACCCTCAATCTTCCATCCATCAGACCCTAAAATGCCTATTTAGGATATATATATATATATAAATTTCTTTATTTATTTATGTATATTGGTTTATGCATGTTTTTATATTATATACAGTTACATATGCATTATTATCACTACTACTTTATTATTCTTATTATTATTGTTATTATTATTGTTGATTCTTATTATTAACATTATTATGATTGTTATTGTTACTATATATATATACAGATAGTTACATATATACCTCATTTAGGAACCATACACCACCAAGTGAGGGCAGACCCTAGGAGGTTTTGCTCGCCGCTCTTGTGAGGCGTTTCGGTAGATCCGGAGGGCATTCTGCGCGAGCTCGCAAAGGGAGGGCAGCTGCAGGCGTGGGTTTAGGGTTTAGGGGCGTAGGGTTTAGGATTTTGGCTTTAGGGGTTTGAAGTCTTCGGATTTGTGTGGTCTTGGTTTCAGGGTTGAGGCTTAAGAGATCAGGGTTTGTAGTTTACAGACTTGGGGGGCCAATACCTGTGCGGGCTATGTAGGTGTTCATGCAAGAAGGCCGGGTTTCCTTGAAATTCGCATTCGACACCTCTGCTGGTTTAGGGTTTAGGGGTTTAGGGTTTAGGCTTTTGCATGGCTTTCGTGGGGTTCTACAGCATTTCTACAGGGAGTCTTCGGCTCAAGCCTTTGCTTCCCGTCACCTAACATATAGGCTCCTAGAATAGCACCGAGGTGACAAAAAAAAAACAGCAAACAAGACGCTTGTATATAAACCCTAAAGCAGCGATTGCAACACAGTATACTCCCTCTCAGACCTTGTACAATCCCCTATAGGACACATAACCTTATAGCAGCTTCTTAAAAAACCCTACTGTTCGCGTGCCAAAACCTTGCGCAGGCGTTCTAGCCACTTCGAACTCAGAGCTTGAGGTTTTACTTTATGAGCCTGGTGTCATGCGCAACTGCAGGCTTGTCGGTGTTGTTTACAGGTAAAGAGACGCGGGGTTCAATGCAACCCAGAGGTCTTTCACCGGGCATGTTACGGGGCAAAGCCTTTCCATAGGCGGCATGGCTTCGAATCCCTCAAACCAGGAGCTTTGGACACAACCTGATAGCCTAAACCCACTCCAGACCCCAAACCGCTAAATCCAAAACCTCGAATCCCTAAAGCGCTAAAGCCTCAAGCTCTCACACGAAGCGCGCAATGCAAACAAGCTTCCTTGACAGGTGCGTGTACAGCAGCAAGGAAGTATCTTCAAGACTGACGTACCTCGACGGTTTAGTGCCGAGGGAAGGGAGTCTGGACCCGACAACTGTGGTGCTTTTTGTTAGGTACCTTAGTTTCTTTCTATAGGTTCCTAGTCACAACATAGGTTGTCCAAAGAGAGATACTACATCCTAGGATGTTGTATCTTCAAGGCTGATATTTTGGATTCACCCTCGAACTCTTCCTCCGCAAAAGCATGGAAAGGCATTTAGGACTTTGAGTCCAGGTTTAGGGTTTAGGGCAGGGTTTAGGGTTTAGAGCAGGTCTGCAGTGTTTCGGTCTATTCTAGACTACTGCATTTCGATCTTGAGGCTGGATGGGATTCTGGCTTGGTTTCAAGGCGGGTGGACCGTAAGCCGTAAGCCGCAATGTAGGGGCCCAAATAACTACCAATACTATGTTTGGGGGTCCCTTTTCACTATTACAGTATAATGGGCCCCAAAACCCTATTCTAATTGACGCGCTAATTCTTCAGGCCCCTGCAGTAGGCCTCAAGCCGTGGAGCTTCTAAGCTTGAACCTTACCGAGGTCTTCAACTCCCAGGACGACATGCGAAATCGGCTGCAAAGTCAGGCCTGGTGCTGCTCGACCGGAGACCGCAACCTCCTACTGTAGGGGCCTTAACAAATAGAATAAGGTTTTAGGGTAATTATACTATAGCCACAATAAGGAATCTCCAGAACCCTATTCTAACTATTAAGGCCCCTACATGAAAGCTTTCTAGCCCCAACCTACCAAAATTCCGATAGGAATCCCTCAAGTCCCAAACCCCTTGGACCCGGAACCCTTGACCTACACCATGAAGTTTTCTAGGGTTTAGGGTTTAGGGTTTAGGGTTTAGGGTTTCAAACCTTTCATAGAACACTGAATAGAAGCCTTGATGGAAACTCCAAACCCTCAGCCCACCCGTCCACCTAAGCTCCAGAACCATAAGCCGCCTAAACCCTGGGTTTTCATCTTGCAGATTTCCATTTATGAACCTTAAACGGAACGATAAAATCTCAAAAGGATCCCGCCAACGAATGCTGAAACAAAACCCTGCTGTAGGGGTCGTGTAGTTTTTACTGGTGCTGTTGTTCAGGGCTCCTGTCTGTCATTCTACCAGTAGTAGAAAAAACGGAGTAGGGGCCTTGATTACATATACTATTTTGGGGACTCCTTATTATAATTATAGTATACTATTCCCAAAGCCATGTTCTTATTTTTAATGCCCATACAGTAAGCCCCCCCATAATACCCCTTAGAGTAATCCTTATAAACAGATCCCTTTGAAGGGAACCGTCTTCTAAGTGTTAAGGCCCCTAGATTCACCTTCAGTTGATCTTTGCAACGCAGGCGAAGCCCAAGCAGCTGCAGCTGCTGAGGTCCCGGCGTGTCGCATGGTCTTTGCATGTTTCCCTCTGGGTGGGGGTCGGGTGGCCTTAAAGGATCCCTTAAAGGATCCCTTATGGGGGGGGGGGGGGTTGGGGTGCGAGGGGGTTGTCGGGTTTACGGTGGGAGCAGTCTTGCGCCTGACTGTCACAGCCATTGCCCCTTATGTTTGTGTTGTTGTTCGTGCATCTGTACCGATGTCATAGCTTCATTCATATGAGTCATGTTGCCAGTATTCTTGTTATTGTGATGCTACTGCAAATTCGTTACTACTACTTCCACTACTACCTCTACTACAGTGTTCGGGGAGCTGCAGGCGTTACCGTAAGGTCGAGAGAAGGTGGAATATCACCCGAAGCTTAAGATTAAGCCCACTTCCACATGTTCACATCTCCATGCTTTCTGCCAGTGTCAGGAGGACCATGTCCAGGTATAGGCCTTTTTGAGCCACTGACTGGAGCTCGAATGAAGGGCAATAATTTCGCGACTCAGTGCCGCTGCCGTTGGCAGAAACAGTTAGACCGATGCTGAAGCTGCGATAGCTTTTTGCTGTCGCTGCCATCATCATGATGACGACCACCGTCATCATGCCACCGGCATCATCATCATCGGCATCATCATCATCATCATCATCATCCTCATCATCACCATCATCATCGGCGTCATCGCTTGTGTCTCACGGATGTACAGATAGGCTGTATGCTCTCTTCTTGTAGGCACAATTTCACCAGTTTGTTTGGCCCCGAAGCTCTGACCGTAAACCCGTACTTCTTCCTCATCCCTCGCAACCTTCCTGGGAGGCAGCATGCGAAGGGGCTGCCTCTCCTTTGCGTGTGCGGAGGTAAACTCCAGGCGGATCCATGACCTGTGAATGTTGTTGGGCTCGAATGCTGTGGTGACGACAGTCTTTCCGGATTTAAGAGTTGCCCAGCTTTAGCTACGAGATTGAGCACATACCCAGGCGTCACGATGATGGTGATGCTGCTGATGACGATGATGCTACGACTGCTACGATGTTGATGGTGACATGACGATGATGATTTGTTAGATGCTCTTGATCCTGGAGTGGGGATCTATGGACCAGGTTCCTGTCACCCAAGCCCGAAAACCCGAATCCCCTGACACCTCTGGAAGCCTTCCTTCTCTTTTTCCCTTGGAGAAGAAGAGCTTAAGGCTTGGGGTCTAGTTTAGGGGTTCTGGGTTAGGGTCTAGGGAAATGTGTTTAAGTACTCATGAACCCTTCACTTCCGGCATACTCAACCTAGACCCCCGCACCCCAAAAAATGAACTCTTTCCCCAAGCCCAAGGACCCAGAGCAGGAACCCTGAAGCCACTTGACGCAAACCCTTAACTTGAAGAGCATTGTGACTTGAAACGCCCTTAACCTGAAACACCCTATCTTCCAAACAGACTCCTACAAGCCGCACGTCTTCCCTGACTTCAATAGAACAAGAACTCCCTTTGCAAAGGAGAGCCTGACATGTCTACCCCCCACGACATCACCCTTCTAGGCCCAAAGCCAAAGCACTGAAGCCACACCCTGCAGCCTGAAGGTGCAGGTTTACCACGCGTCAAGCCGTCAAGCCCGAGAAACCCCAACGTCTATCCTACGCCCTAAACCTACCGGAACCTCCCAAAACCTACTTTTTGGTAGGGTCCCTATATTTTCCATATTAGGGTTTACAATAAGAGCCTACAAAAAAAGTAGGGTTTGGTGGTTTAAGGTAAGCTTCAGACCAGACCTTCGCCCTGAACCTCAAACCCGCTGAGCAAAACAACCGACCCCTAGACCTTAGCAAGGCGGTTTAAGGTTTAGGGTTTAAGGTTTAGGGTTTAAGGTTTAGGGTTTAGGGTGTTCTTAAACGCTGCGCCTTTGACCTTCGCAAAAGACATCTTTAGCCCGCAACCTCAACCCCGAAGCCTGTACCCAGGCAACATATTTTTGAAACTATTCTTGCACTGTCACGCTTTCAAGAAGCCCTTTATGGTCACCCTTTATAGTAACGAGGCCTTTCAAAAAGTCCTGTACGGGAACGCTTATAGGAGGCCTACACCCCAAACCCAGAACTTTCCAAACCCTGAACCCTAGATCTCTAAACCCTATAAACCCTAAACCCTACATCCCCAAACCCCCTAAACCCGAGATAGATCCCTAAACTCTACAAACCCTAAACCTTGAACCCTACGTCCCTAAACCCCCTAAACCCCACACCCCTTCCCCAGAACTTCTGGGAAGGAGATCGGTCTCCGGGAGCGGGTGCATCTGCTCGTTGAGCCAAAGGGCGAGAGCTTCGACGCGGAACGAAGGGTCTGGGGGTTTGGTGTGTAGGGGTGAGGGATTTAGGGGTTAGGGCTTAGGGTGTAGGGATTTTGGGTTTTTGGGATGTTGGGGTGAGGGATTTTGGTGTTAGGGCTTAGGGTGTGGGGGTTTTGGGGTTTTGGGGTTTAGGGTTTCAGGTTTGGGTTTACGGCTCGGGTTTGAAGGTTTCAGTGTTTAGGCTTTAGGGCTTCGGGTTTATGTTTGGACCAGGTTTGCTATCACCACTGTCATGATCAGTGTTGCCTCCTTCTTGCTTCTTCCTCTTTCGTATGTGTGGGTTGTATTGCTGTTGTTTTCGTTTCATTAGTGTAATAAAGTAGAATTTAGGGCTCTATATCCCCCATAGTCATAGCAATACTTGGGGTGCGGTTCGGGAGTTTCGGATTGAGCCTTGGGTGAAGTTTCAAGGGGTTAGAGTCTGGGGTTTGGGGTTATAGGGTTTTAGGATTATAGGGTTTAGGGGTTTGGGCTTGGGGGTTTGGCGTTATGGGGTGTTGTAGAGAGTCTCTTCAATCCCACATTTTATACCAGGAGTATAGTAGACCATAGAATGGTATACACTAACCCTAGACACCCCCCCTTCTGAAGCCGAGGAATGGAGTCTTGACTTATGCCGGCCGCCGGTTTACTGTCGACCAGATCATCGAAATGCACGCTGTCACGTGCCCCCGGCATGACCGTCAGACCTCGGTGATACTGCTGATGGACAAAATCTTGCATTACCCATTATAAGGAATATACCATAGCTCCCATAGTTTAGAGTCCTTAGGGTCATGCAGGGTTTTGTCCATCAACAGTATAGGGGAAAGGGTCAGGTAATTGGAACGAAGCTCCCCTTCATAGTCCGTTTATGTTGACATCGCACCATATCCAAGACCCTGTTCTAACTATTGAGGCCCACATATGTCGGTACTACCACAGTTGCATGATGTCTAATATGGGGCCTGAATAATTATCACTATGTACTATTTTGGCGGCTCCCTGTTATCATTATAGTATATACCCCAAAACCTTATTCTTGTTATTAAGGCCCCCATATTAAGCCCCCTCCCCGCCCACAATGCCCCTTAAAGTAACCCTGGTTGATTCCTTTTTCAACCCCTTATTGTAGCCAATAAGGCACATTAGGAGGGCAGGAGTTTCATTTGAAAGCCCGGACTTCTGCGGTTTTGTGAGGCCGAGATGCAGCTTCTGTCTTAAGAGAGGAGCTTATATTAGATATAGGGTTCCCTTGACGGGTTCCTTAAAAAGGGATACCTTAATGGTTCTATGATAGGGTTCTGTAGTATAGGGCCTTGACTTGAAAGGATGAGGGTTACTAAAAGGGCTACTATAAGGGTTTTTGTGTAGGGGCCTTAGTAATTACCTATATTGGGGCTCCTTATTTTACGTATCGTATAATGAGTTCCAAAGCCCTATTCCAATTATCAAGGCCCCTTAGCCTAGTAGCAGAGTAGGTAACCTTTCAGCTTCGTTGAAACCCCTATATAGCCAAAAAGGTTAACCTCTAGTTCCCCATGATACCCGACATGTAGGCTGCAGTATACCTCAAAACCCGGTCTTAAGGCCCCTACATAGCTTCCGGTTGTTTCTTCTCAAAGGGAGCTATGGTTTAGTAATTGAAATCCTAACCTGACAGGAGCCCTAAACCCTAAGCTCACCCTCTCAAATTCCCTATGAGTATAGGGTTTAGTAGCCGAGCCGTGCCGGAGGTGCGATCTCTGTCGGAAAGCTGTGGAAAGAACAGCGCGGCTCTGGACTTGCGGTAACGGTGCCAACACCATTCTGCACGACCCTGGGCGGCTGTTTAGGGTTTTGGGGTTTAGGTTTAGGGGTTTAAAGGTTGGGGGTTTAGGGTTTTGGGGTTTGGGGTTTAGGGTTTTGGGTTAGGGTGATGATGGGTTTCTGGGATTTCGGGATTGTCTGGAAGGGAGCAACAGGGCTTGTTCTGGGTTCTAGAGAGTTTATGGGATTATGGATTATGGGTTTTGAAGGGATCTATCGGGCTCTAAAAGGATTCTGTAGAGCTGTCTTTGAGGTTTATGGGCTTGGGGATTTAGGGGCGGCTGGTCATGGGGTGGTTTAAAGGTCGAGGGTTCAGGCTTTAGGGGCGCATCTGGACGACATTTATGGGGTTGGCCTAGGGACTGTAGGCTGTGTACACATTGGTGGATGTTTCCAAAGGCCCTTGTCACCCAACAATTGGAAAAGCCAGTGTGAAATCCTAAATCCAAACCCGTAGACTCTAACTGACCTCGCAGACCCACTATACAATGCCATAGACGTAATGCCCAGCAAAAACCTTGCGGAGCCATCAGAAAGCCTTTCCCACACCCGTATGGAACCATTGTAGAACCCCTGTGCAAACCCTCACAATGTCTCCAAGCCTCAAATCCCAAACCCAAACCCTGAACCCTTAAACTAAACCGTAGACCCCTAAACACTACATCCTAACGTTTTGTTCTGGTACCCCGTTACATACTGAGCCCCGTAGAGACCAGACGTGGCCTCAGACTTCTTGAGCCGAGGCACAGTCCTACGATATCTGCCAGCAGTGTTTTCAAACGGCTGGAGGCTAAAAGGGGTTTAGGGTTTACGGGTTCAGGGTTTAAGGGTTTCGGTTTTAGGGTTCAGGAATTTCAGGGCTTAGGGTTTGGATTCCCTTGTTTGTGGCTTTAGGGATTTAGAGTTGGCTTGAGATTCGGCTGGAGACTAACGGCGGTCTTGTAGGCTTCCGTAAGGGGTGTTGTAAGGGTTCTGCATGGGTTCAGTCTGCCTTTTGTAAGAGGTTTTATGAGGCTTCTTTAAGAGTTTAGTGAAGGCTATCTAGAGTTAAGTGTTTGTTTTTTTGGCCGGAGGTTGGGTAGAATTTCTGGCAGGGTTCCTTTCTGCATCTGTAGGACTTTCAGGGCTTGCGATTTGGTGTTGTGGCCTTAGGGATTGAGGTGTAGAGCTGAGTTAGGATTGACCTGGGCTGTCGCATGCTGCATATGATGTGCTACTGTTGATGATATATATATATATATATATATACATCCTGCATTACCCATAATAAGGAATGTAACATAATTTCCATAGTTTAGGGTCCTTAAGGTAATGCAGGATTTGTATCACGACGCCGTGAATGGCCCTGAACCGAAAACTCCGAGACGCTAAACCTACCACCTTAGGTTTAGGTTGTTAGGGTGTTCGGGGTTTAGCGTTGGAGCTTTCGCCATCAATGTGATAGCACCCGTTAGCGCCCTACATAAGCCTTGCGAGCGATCAGGGTCAGCTGGGAACGGCCAAGTGAATGGCCACACGGCAGCGAGTTAACTGGCCGACGCCCGAAATTGCAGGATTCAGTTAGATTCCTAAACCGTAAACTCCCTGAACCCTCTAAGCCCTGAACCCTGTTCCCAGAGAAGAAACAGGCCATGCGCACTAATTTAGGTTGTTGAGGTTAAAGCCATAGGAAGGTTTGAATGCTTCGAAAGAATGTACACTGATAGTTCACATCCAATTTTACTCTAGTTGTACTACTCCTATACTTAGACTATCGTGAGGCTATAGGTCTTACTAATATGCCGTGACGATCATTATAGCATAAGTACTGTATAATCTCTGCAAACTGAGCTGCCCGACGTATTGACACGCTGGCTGGAAGCGACCTCGACGCTAAGCCCTGATCTGGGGTAAAACGGACGTTTCATGTTTGCACAGAGCAGTAGCGGGTAGATTACAAATAGCGAAAGAAATGTGCTTGCAAGAGGATTCCGCGAGTGTTGAAACTTCGGGGCACAGCCTGAAACGCTAAAGGCAGTCCTAATTCGTTGACAGAAACCTTGAGCCCGACCACTCCAAACCCTGAGCACTACACCCGAAGACCCAAGCCCTCAACTGTGGGACGCCGAGCCGTAACCTGACTGGTTCTCACTCGCGTCACCGATGCTCGTGCTGCATCGAAAAAGGTCGTCGCAGGGCTTACGTAGTATGGGAACCAGAATAATCAGTAGAACTATTTATTAGGGTTCCTTTTTATGCAAAGTTATGGTAGAGGATACCCCGAAACCTCATTCTGATGATTCAGACCCTATAATCGGTAGGGGATCGTCGTTTATTCTGGGTTTGTTAGGGGAGTATGCTAATGAAAATCCTGCTTTGGTCGCGGAAGGGGCTTGTTGCATTTGTGCGCTTGTAGCAAACACCTGTGAAGTTACCAAGATCTCACACTTGAACCCCATCCTACATGCTAAACTCTGGAGCCCAAAACCCTGAGAAGTACCCTGGCTTTATCACTGTCACTCCTAGGTCTAAACTGATCGCACATTACCTTGTCACCTGTAAATCCCAACTCAAAGCCTCGGTTTCACTATATATCACAGCGTGTGGATATTAATCTCTAGATTAACTGCCGGTTTGAATGCCAGACAGTGCGTCAACTGCATTCAAAAGGGGCAAAGGAGCATTCACTTAGTTGTTGCCAATGAGTTTTTGACACTATGTAACGGGAAGCACCATAGGGACAGTCGTGGCCATGATGCGCAGAATGCTACGAGCTGTATGGAACTCTGGTCATCATGGTCATGGTCGTAAAGGTGCAATCGAAGGCCTATAGGCTTCAAACCATCAATCCGCTAAGCCCAGGCCCTGCACCTCAGGCCCTCAACCTTGCAACCTAAAACCCTGAACCCCCAAACTCCCCAACATCTAAAGGACAAGAAATCCCAAAAGTGTGGCGTTTCGGAGGCCTCCGAAACACGTTCCGTGGCATTGTCTCCATTCACCACTGGTTTCGAAAGCTTCGGAGCTTGCGCTTAATCTAGAAGCTGAGTCAGCAATACCATTCCTAGCAGTTGCTTCTTGTGACTTCAGCATGCCCAAAACCCCTAAACCCTAAACCCCGAAGCCCTACACCATAAACCCCTAAGCTCATGCGGGAAGCAATGCCATTCCCGAGGGTTCCTAGTTATGAGTGGAGTATACATGCCCCGCACCCTATTGCAATCCTATTCTACTTGCTCGGGTTCTAGTGCGGTTTCAGCATATGAGGGCTCTAACGCAAGCTCTACTTCAGGGGTGAATGAGCTTGACCTGATTTTGTCTTAAACGCTGAACCCCCGACTGAAAGTCCTTCACCCACATGTACGGTATGCTATCGAGATGTTACTGTACATAGGGCTCTTTTTGAATTGGGATGAGGTTGGCCTCCTTTTCGGGATAAGCTGTGTACCCTACGGGTGCATCGCAGACAGACTTCGCGGTCCTGTGAGCGAGGTGCAGAGTGAGGTGGCCTTGCCGGATGTAGCCGAGGCACACTGCGAGAAGGTCGGGGGCCCGGGGGTGGGTTCTGGGTTCGGATGAGTTAGGGGTGTTGCGATTAGGAGGTTTAGGAGGGTTAAGGCGGATTTGGATTCAGGCCTAAGGTGGTCCCCCCTTTCGATGAAGCCTTTAGTGAGCCCGTTCAGCATCTGTTTTCCTGTGTGTCTCGACCTCAGAGCTGAAAAGCCTTGCTGCGATGGTCAGGGTTCAGGGAACTCGGGTTTACTAGGTAGGGCTTTGGGACATTTTATATTTTCCCTTATTGGGATTAAGAGGATCTTATTGTACTAATCTTTCTCAACAGCTCTAAACGCCCCACCTAGTTTAGGGTCAACCAGGTTTTGAGTTTAGGCTTTAGGGTTTTGGGGTCCTCCGATGTCGGGGTTGAGAGTCGAGTAGAGTTGAGGGTTTAGGGTTGGGGTTTGGTTTAGGGCTCAAGGGGTTTAGGGTCCTAGACAAGAGTTTTCGGTTTGTGGGTTAGGGTTCAGGGTCCTAGGGTTTAGGGGGAGAGACTTCTGTGACCTTGGTTTTTTCTCAGATTTCCACCTTACTCATGCTGTAAGCCCCAAGCCATATCCCTAACTTAACAACCCATACCGCCAGCAGCCCAGTTGTAGCTCAGTGACATAGGATTCCTGTCTTGCGGACTGCTACTAATCACATTTTCATGGTGCCTGAGGACTTCTTGTTCAATTCGTGGCATGGGGTGGGGATCTAGAGAACACAATCATAACGGGAACTCCAGAAGGTTGGAATATGGTTTCAGGGTAGGATACCTTGTAATTTACCATAAAGGGTAGAGGATAACCATATTCCAACTTTCTGGCTTTTACCTTAGTGAATAGGCTAGGGCTAAGGCGGCTAATGGCAAGCTTCTTGGAATCGAGGCCTGGGGAAATTTTGAAGGCTTCAGACGAAGAAGTTCACAACTTTAGCGCTTTTCCACAATGCTCTAAACCGTGCATCCCAAGACAACAACCCCTGCTCCTACACCTTGAATTTCAATACATCGGACTCTTCGGCTCGGGGATCACGGGGCTTAGTCGGTATAGTGTAGTTATGCGTTCTGCTTATCCTGGCAGTATCTGGCAGTGCTTCTAACCCCATTTGCTCTAAACCCGAAACTGTAAACACCCAGTTAAATTGCAAACGAATATAGGGGCTTAAATAATCGCCAATACTATGGTGGGAGGATCCTTATTCTGATTATAGTATACTGCACCCAAAACCCTATTCTAATTATTGAGGCCGCTATACAAAACCCTACTGACTCCGAACCATGGGGCCGACCTGACCTAAACCGCCAACCCCCGAGGCGCTCGCTAGGTCTCCTTTGGGCTGAAGCGGTATTGGCCCGGCTTCAAGCTTTAGCTTCCCTAAACCCCAAACCCTAAACCCTAAAGCATAAACCCTAAATCCCAAACCCTAAACCCTAAAGCATAAACCCTAAACCCTAAACCCTAAAGCATAAACTGCCGAGAGCGCCGCTGACCATTTGCATGGGCGCTCGAGGCTTCGACCGAGGTCCCCGACCGAGCGTCCCGTCAGAACGGTGAGGGAGGGTAAAGCTTCCCGGTATACGAGGACTGTAGTGACGCCGCCCCGCGAGTGACTTCTTTGCCGTCAGGCAATAAAGAAGAACCTCAAAATTGATGTCTTTTTGTCTTTTTTTTGGGGTGCCCCCCCCCCCCCCTCCCTGCCCCTGCCTGCCCTGCCGCCCTGCCCTGCCGGGCCCCCCCCCCGCCTGCCCCGCTTTGCCGTGCCTGCCCTGCCCTGCCCTGCCCTGCCGGGCCCTTGCCGCCGTTCAGCCGTGATTTCTGGAGAAATATTGTTGTTTACATGTCGAGCTGCGAAAGAAGCAGAGAGCAAGAAAGCCCCCCTTGAGGGGGGTTTGGGGGGTGAACCCTAAACCCTAATTGAGAATAGTTGGGGTGGTTGGGGCGGGACTACATGCTGACGCAAGCGCGCGATTAGTGGGCGCGCCCCTTATTCCTAAAGTAAAAGGCGCACCCACCGCGCGCATACTGTTACACACCCTAGACCCTAAAGCCCAAACCCTAAGCCTTAAAGCATAAGCCCTACACCCTAAACCCGAACCCCCAAATAAACCCTAAAGGCTAATTGGGGTTTATGGGTTTGGGCCCCAGGTCCTCTCTACAGATGTTCCCGCTGCCTTGGAGGATCTGAGCCGGCGCCCCAGAGGGTTTAAGGTTTAGGGTTTAGGGTTTTAAGGTTTGAGAGGTGCAGTGGGGAGGTCTGAGAAATGAAGACACAAACGTCGAGGTCGGACAACGTATTTCGAAATAGTAATCTCCTGATTGTCTGCTGTAATCTGCCTCCCAAACTTTGTCCAATTATTCAGGCCCCTATGTTAGGGTTGAGGGTTGGGAGGGAATAAAGCATGGAACTCTCCGGGTGTTGTTGCTGGACGGAGCCGCCTTTTCGCCGCAAAACTCTCGCCATGCGTTTTATCGGATGGAACTGGGGGCACGGTGTTCCGCATGTGCTGGAATTCGGAAGTGCTTCGGCAGTGGTTGCGGGGTCAAGGCTTAAGGCTTTACATGGGTTTAGGGTTGGGGCTGTGGGGCCCTAAGAATGGACCGGGGTGCATATGTGATGCATGGCGGTGCCTGTATCGCTAGCGTGCCGGGGAAGTTTAAGAAGATGAGTTGAAGAACTGTTTGGATGAAGAGCTTTCCGCGTTGTGATTTGCAGGCTCCGATGCCTTCGCCAGCATGAAGGACTGACCGGAACAGATGTGCCCACTTGATGTTGCAACCTAGCATCTCCGCATCTTTCAAAGCCTTTGAGAAGGACCCCCCCCCCTCAAAGAAAGCTATGTCTGCTGATACTCGTGAAAGCAAGGTATGTTTTGGGGCAAAGAATATCGGATTGACCCATGAGGTGAACCGTTGGCGTCGTGTCATTACACTCCTACGCCCTGAAACCAGGCCTTCCAGTGGGCCCTTTTTTCCTTTTTGTAGTCCCAGGTTCCTTATAAAGTTACCCAATACCAAACAGGGAAGCTAAACCCTGAATTTAAATCCTAAACCTTTAATCCTGAACCCTAAAGCCCTAAAGCCCTTTCTATTCCTTGGTTCCTTGGCCATCCCAGGAAAGACCCAAAAAAAACCCTGAACCCAGTCCTTGGCTCCGAGCCCGGAAGCGCTAAAACCGCTGAAAGATGCTCAACCTGAAGCCTGAGAAGCCCTACAATACAAGGCTCCCCGAGGTCTACAAGGGTTACTATAAGGGATCTATAAGGGTACTCTAAGGGTTACTATAAGGGGTCTATAATGGGTACTATAATGTAGGGGCCTTCATAATCCTATAACTTACCTTTGGTTAGTAGGGAATGGAGGAATGGGGTACAATTATGACTACGATTACTACCATTCTTCCGTTCCCTACTAACCAAAGGTAAGTAAAGCGGAACCCTATGAAGATGCCGATCCGTGGAAAGAGCATGTGCCGAAGGACCATTCAACAATGCACCCCAGGGGCTTCCAAGATGAACCTATGACTCCAAACTCCGACCACTCAACCGCCGGGTGCGCCTGCGTGTTCACGCCGTGCGTGGCTACAGGGTGCGAGCCCATATAATTAGAGTAGGCTTTGGGGCGGATATATTGTGCCACATTTTTAATGAGGAACCCCCAAACCCTGTTCTAATTGTCAAGGCCCCTACATTACTGTTGCCCTGCTTGTCAATAGTACCTTGAAGAAGCTTGTTTTGGACTCTTTCTTTGCACCGCCCTGGAAGAGCCTACAAGCACAACTGATGTGAAAACTAAGAGCCGGCGAGCGCTGCGAGACTGGGTTCTTGTTAAGGCAGTTAGTTTAAGTTACCATAGCAAAGAAACTTTATTACTTCCTACAGATCCCAATTATGATAGCTTAAACCAAACTCCTTAACAAGAACGCTGCAATAACCCCCAAGCTACTCAGGAGGCCTTTCGCTTGGCGCTGCTTCAGCCGCCGCTGTCGGAAGCTTGGAAAGACAGCCTCTTTAAAGGCTCCGCTGGTTTACGGTTTCCAGGTTTTTAGGTTAGCTTAGGGTCATGTTAAACGGGGGAGGTTTGCTTAGGGTAGGGTAGGTCAGGAAAGGGACGGGAAAGCCCGGGAAAGCCCAGGAAACTCCATGAATCCAGCTCTTGTCGGTGTTGCTATACTTTGCTGCTTGGGCCCAAATGTTTGAGCTCATTTTGGACATCAAGATGTCCCAAGCCTTACACCTCAGAGCCCTACGCCTTAACTCTAAAGCTAAAGCCCAACCCTTCTATGGCACCCGTGGACAAGACCCATAACCCCTACAGCTCCCCCAACACATCCGCTATATCTATCTCTCTATATATACATATACATATATGTACATATATATATATACACACATACAAATACACACAACACGATATGTATGTGTGTATATATATATATATATATATATATGCATTTACATATATACACATATCAATATATACATGCGTGTATCTACGTATACATATACATACATTACATACACGAACATAAATACAAATCAGTGTGTGTGTATATATATATATATAGATGCATACATAGAGCAACCCTAAACCCTAAACCCCTTGGGGGCCCCCAGTAGGTCGGCTGCGGAAGAGATGGATCGCTTCTGGGCGCCCATCCAGCCGCCTGGCAGCTCGAGGGATGCTTTGCAAAGGAAGTATGCAGCTGTCCGTCTTCCCTAGTTTGTCTCACTTTGTGTGGATCCTACTTGCAAGGGAAGTTGTGGTGGTTCAAGGTTCAGGGTACCAATGACTGAAGGGGTTAAAACTTGGGATCCCCTCTAAGGCGGCAACTCAACGAGCTGAGTTCAGGGTTCAGGGCTTAGGGTTTGGGGTTTAGGGGGGTTTAGGGCATGTTGGGGGTTTTGGAGGGCTCTTGGGTCTATTGAGGGTGGGCGTTGAAGGCTTTTGCAGGATTTCAAGCTTTCGCGCTTGCTGATTTAGGTTGAGGTGTCTCGGTTTAGGAAAAATGGGCTGACTATTTTGGGGTTTAGGGGTTTTGGGGTTTAAGGTTTTCGGGTTAGGCTTTAGGGTTTCGGGGTTTGGGGTTGAAGGAGGGATTCCCCCCACAGCAATTAACTTTTTGTGAAACCCTGGAGTACCCGAACAGGCCCTTCGCCCGAAGCCTTACACCGTTGGATTTGACTGTAGAAATGAATGGTGCGGTACTTTGCCATTGGCGGCAGGGCTGCGGATTCAATGCACCTCGCACCTGAGCTTTGGGGTTTTGAGGTTTTGACACAGGGAAGGATAGTATGAGGGAATTATGGTGTAGGGTTTAGGGTTGAGTGTTGTTTGGGTTAAGGGGTTCAGGGTTGGACAGCGAGCTAGGATCCTCTCAGCTCGAGGCTGGGGAAGTGCTTCACCGTGAGCGAGCAGATGCTGACATACTTGAAGACAGTCGAGCCGGAGCCCAAGTGTGTCGGCTCAGGGCCTTAGTGGGTTTCATGGGGCGTTACAGGATTTCATCGGGCTTTATCGGATTTCATGGGGCTTTATAAGATTTCATGGGATTTTACAGGATTTCAGGGGGCTTTATGGGTTCCACGGGGCTGCATAAGTCCAGAGCTTTTGGAGGTGTAGACTGCGACGCTTGCAGAGCGGGGTGTGTCCCGAACCAGGGATCCGCAGTTCTGTGCACGCTGGATCCTATAGGGGCCTCTATGGTTCCCAATACCATTTTTTGGGTTCCTCATTATATTATAGTCATAGTTATAATATAACTCCCCCAAACCCTATTCTAATTGGTAAGGCCCTTGTAGTACTTACATAATGCATCTTTTCGTGTCGTGCAGCTTAGAGCTAAAATGCCCGTTGGCGAAGAACTGCTTGTCCAAGGGTTCAGGGGTTCGAGCTTCGCGATTGGGGACTCGGGGGTTAGGCTTAAACTGGCTGGTTGTGAAAGTGTGGCTTTCCCAGTTATCGGATTGAGAGTATGTGAGGTTAGCATGAAACTTGGGCGCTGGTGCCCTGATGTCGATGTAGGAAGGGGCCAGCATAATATTTGGTAGTTCCTGGTCGCGTCCTCGGGCCCTAGGTGTGAGATGCGCATGTTCTCATTAAACTAGGACTGTGTGTCAAACATCGGGTAACCTGTAGTATCGTGGTCTTTCTTTTTGCTCCAGCCTTTGATTCGGCTGAGCAATGGGACCTGCGACTGTAAAACAGTTGGAGCCTTTTCAGATCCTTATCATGAGACTGTCGTGTTGTTCTGGGGGGCCCCTTGAAACCCCAGAGATGAAAAAAACCCAGAGATGAAAGCGAAGCCTCAAACCGACCTGTCCCTGCAGCCCGAACGCCGCAAGCCTTTAAAGCACAATAATATTAATAACAACAATACTAGTAATAATAATAATAACAATAACAATAATAATACTAATAATAACGATAATAATAACAGTGTTCCCCGAAGTTTACCGCCCCGTGGATTTGTATCGGTAAACTAGGGGCCAAATGGTTACCAACACTATTTCGGGGTTCGTTAATTATAGATGTAGCATAATGGGCTCCAACACCCCATACCCTATAGTATTCATTCCGACCCCTGCTTGACCTCCTGATGCCTTGAACCCACATGTTGGAAAATCTTCCCCTAAACCCCTAAACCCCTAAACCCCTAAACCCCTAAACTCCTAAACTCCTGAACCCTAAACTGTGGCTCTGGGGCGCCGTTGCAGGAAACGAGACATCCTGGCTGCGTGGAACCATGCTGTGGAGCCCAAGGTTGTGGACACGCAGGGATTTAGGGTTTAGGGTTTAGGGTTTAGTGTCTAGGACCCAGAGTAGGCCCTTATTCCCTGTTTTTAGGGTTTAGGTTCCCTTATAACTCCCTTTAATTCAAAAAGGGCATCCTTTTTATTCCTAGGTTACTCTTAGGTCTAGGTGTAGAATCCTATATTCGCCAAGAGCTGCTTTAAGGATGCATGTGTACATCAAAATGCCCATCTATACAGTATAAAACTGAGTATAATTATCAACATGTTTCCTTAGAGTTCCGTGTTAAACTTGCAGCATTAAGGGGCCCAACAATTACTAAGGCCCCTATATCCAGGTTTTAGGACAATGAGGCTTTAGGGCTCTGCGGTATTTCGGCTCTAGGTGTTGGCGCAGTTCGGGTTTAGGGATTTAGGGTTTGAGGGCAGTTCCGGTTGAGGGCGTTGAGGTAATGGTTTTCAGGCCTGGTGGTTTGACGGAAGTTAGATGGGTGGTTGTCAAAGTTATGGTCCCTTTTTGGGTCGTTAGCATAGTACGGCACCTAATATTTAGGTACCCAAAAAAGGACCATGATTTTCACAACCACCCAGATGTAGTGAGGCAGTGAGGGTTTAGGGCTTTAGGGTGACAGATTTGGGCTTGGCGTTTGGAATAGGGTTTAGGGCTCAGGGTTTCAAGGTAGTAGGGTTTGTGGTGCTAGGGCAACTAATAAGGTCTAGGGTTGGGGGCAGAAGGATGAAGGGGTTTTGGGGCTTTAGTGTAATTTGAGGCGTAGGGTTTATTTATTCGGGCTATTAGGGTAGGATTTACGGCCTAGGTTTTGGGGTTGCAGGGTAATTGGAGCTTCTTTCGAAGGTCCCATATCGGATATACCCTAAGCCCCAAACCCTAAACCCCTAAACCCCTAAACCCTAAACCCTAAACCCTAAACCCTAAACCCTAACCCCTAAACCCTAAACCCTGAACTTTCTTGTTACAAGGGTTGTTGAGTACTTTCTGTGTCGGCGTTCTAGGGCTGCCTCAGTCCTTGGGGGCAACTCCAGCCGGACAGGTGCGGGCAAAAATTGTCATCAAGCTGGGAGCCCAAGGTAGTGTGCTATACGATTTCTGTTTTTTATGCACGCATGCATATATATATATATATATATATATATATGTATGTATGTATGTATGTATGTATGTATGTATGTATGTGTGTATATATATACATATATATATGTATATATATACATATGTGCATTGGTGGTATATGAGATTATATTGAGTTATAGTTCGTTTATATTGGACTATATTGGAATATAGTTCAGATCTCAAATTCGTTCATATTCGGTTATATTAAAGTATCATTCATTATCCGAGTTGATAGCCCTAAACCCTGAGACCAGGACCATCCAAGACGAGTCCTGACAAAGCCGTATACTAAGCCGAAATCCACCCTAAAACACACGAAGAAGTCTTCATAAAGCTTTCCTGAAACCGTACAAAGTTCTCACAGATCCTTGAAACCTAAACCCTAAACGCCCTAAACCGCTAAACCCTACAATCGGAACCCTACACCCCAGACCCCAAACCCGCCTAGGCTGAGAGCATAGGGTTGTGGAGGCGTGGTTGCAAGTACCTCGTCGAAAGCCTGCCCAAATGGGCTGGTAGAAGCCGAAGAACTAAAAAACAAACCCTAAACCCCAAACCCCTAAACCTTAGCCGGAACCCAGCACCGCAAACCCAAACAAACCCTGCCAAGGCTCTTTGGTGACGGCCGCGATCCTGGAGAGCTCTCCACGGACCAAGCAGCAAAACAGCTGCAGAAGGCACCCCCAAAGCATAATGACCCTAATCAGGATAATGGTACTAGTACTAACGATACAAATATAATTCGAACACTAAGTTGTTAACCGTCATAATGAATAATGATAGGAATGATCGTAACGATATTCGTACTAACTAAATGATAAACAAGAAGAATAGTCCTATAGGGTTCAGGGTTAGGAGACTGAACCGTTAGCCATCCTACTCCCTACTCCTCAGGGTTCCCCTTCTTATCATAAAAGTAGCTCATTTGCCTAAAGCCGCATTCTAAATATTAAGGCCCCTACACTAGCCACAAACAAGCTTCTGCTTTTACAGTTAAACTCTAAGTGTCTCGGGGTATAGGTTGAAGGGTCTTGAGGTTCAGCTTCTGGGGTAGTAAACAGGCTTCAGAGTATCGGGGGCCTGGTGTCCAAGGTTTAGCTACGATGTCGTGGCTCGGAAGTAGTTCCCATTCCAGATACACCCCGGCCAGGGAAGGCTTTTGACATACACTGAGGCTCGTAAAGGTTACAGAGCTTGAGGGGCACTCGACCCTCTGGGTTCGTACCGAATACACAGCTTGCCACCACGCTCAAAGTCCCTGTGACTAGGTTAGATAGGCCTTTGGGATGTTAGATTCCCCTTATTGGGCGTAAGAGGATCTTATCTGGCGTGGGGGCCGCAATATTTGAATAGAGTTTTGCGAGCATCATACTGCTCGATTTTAAACAGGGACGATAAGGGTTCGAAACGGGTCAACTGTTGGGTTTTGAGTTGTGTTGGATAGGATTTTCACCTCTCTGCCGCCATCGCTTTTGGTTTCTTCAGGTGGGCGGCAACGTCGCAGCCTTGCGCCGAGTGGAACGTGAACGGCACCTGGCGACAGTGCTGTGCTCTGTCGGCAAGTATTCAGGTCTTCTCATTGTCACCTTATGGACCGAAAGTCGCGGCAGGGTTCTATGAGGTGCTCCTCTGGATTTGCGCACGGAGCTTTATGTTGAGGAAGGGTTTCGTGTGGATGACTGACCCCCTGCGAACCAAGCGCGAAGGCCAACTTCTTACTCTTAGGTCAGATCCCGACGTGTGATGTGCAGCCATTTGGGAAGGTGGGAGTTGCAGAGAGCTCGCCCAGTCGGCGCGCAGAAACCTCCGGAATCTCTTCTTGTGAAGCTCATAGAAAGGAGGATCATGGCTCTCTTCCAGCGAAGCACATGCTTGGCACTGCTTCCGGCCGTGGCTCTTGCACAAAACTCCTTCTCAGCTGCGCAGCAGCTGCAAGCAGAAGTTGCCCTCAAAACGAACAGCTCCTGGCATTTGGGTGGCTTCTGCATCGGCAAGGTGCAGGTTGTGAGAAGAAACTGACGCCCTCGGCCCCGAACCCCAAGCCCCAAGCTATTTTTACTCCTCAGCTTCCGGAGTTCAAGGTTCGGGGGAACTTCTCTGTTCTCTGACAGGCTCCTTCCGGTACCTCCAAGGCAGCCGAGATCACAGCCCATGTCGACTGGGAAGGCACCAAAAAGTTGGGTGAAACTGGGCCAGTGTTTCTTGTGGCCTACGACGCGCGCGAGCATCAATGGGGCTCCGTCAGGGACACTTGGAGTCAGAATGATGCGCCTCCCGGCTCTTGTTGGTGGCTTCTTTGTTGTTTCTTGTGGTTGGAGATCTAAAAGCGATCCTAGAAATCCCCAAGAAACCCCGGCCAGCTTGAGCTTTTGGTAGATGATGCGTCACGGTACAAAAGCCATGAGGTGTAGCTGTAGCTTTCAAACCGGCGCCAAAGACCGAGGAACACTTAGAGCGTAGGTATACAGAGCATACGTTGGACCTGGCTTACAAGTTTAGGTAACCCTAAACACTACCCTAAACCGTAAGCGAAGCTAGGAATTCGTGCGAGTTCAAGACCAGCGCCGCCAATATGCTGCGCCAGCTCGGCAAGCTACACAACCACGATGTGCCGCGGCATTGATGATATAGTCTGAGTATAGCTTGAATAATTGGAAGAGGCTTTGGACGCTATTCCTTCGAAGCCCTCGATAAGCCTGAAACGGGGCAACCACCTCCCCTGGCTTTGAATCTCTAGTACAGGCTCCAGGTTTTTGGTCTGCAAGACACTTCTGACAGCCCCAAACCCTAAACCCTAAACCCTAAACACCTTATCCACCGTGCTAGGAAACTTGGAGTTCTGCGGAGGTGGAGACGCAGAAAAGCAGTCATATACCAACACCAGAAGCACAACAGCCACAACTCGACTGATGCCCTTGTCTTCAAGTGTGAGATCCTGAAACTACAGTCCTTAAGAAACCCTGGCCCTCTAAGCCCAAAATAGTAGGATTCATAGAAGGAACCCTAATAAAAAGGACCCAAGGAAACTTGAATCCCTGATTCACGCCGAGGTCTTCAGGTTCCAAATCAACATTCACCAAGAAACGGCCGCCAGGGATTGGCATTTTGCAATCCTTACGTGTGGGGACACAGAGCCGGCGAAGCTGTCGCTGACGCTGGAGGCGTCAACGCCTTTTTTTTTTTTGCCAAAGGGCTCCAAGGGCAGACTTCGTTTATACTAGGTAGGGCTTTGGGAGATTTTATATTTTCCCTTATTGGGCTTAAGAGGATCTTATTTACTAATACTTTTCAAAGGCTTTAAAAGCCCCACCTAGTATATAAGGGACTCTTAATCCTTCCTACCTTCATCCCATCTTTTGAGGCGTCGAATTGTGCACATGTAAACCAGCGCTCATATGCACGTCGTTTACACATTGGTAGAGCCTTGCGAAATCCTGAAGCACAAAGCCTACAAACAAGAAGCACATGTACAAACCGTATAGAGCCGTTAAAATGCATTGCACTGCCTTGGTGGAGGGATGCAGGAGTCCGACAAAGCCCGAAATCAACCCTTGCAAAACCCTTATGGTGCCTTTATATCGCCCTGTCTATCGAAGGCCCTGTAGCAAAAACGCTAAACGTATAAATCGTCGATCCGCGAATTCATTCATACGGGTGTGGTTTAATCAGCTGGCGAAGGATCCAGGCGTCGCTCTCGCCCCGATTGTCTACAGACTGCTTGCATAAACCCTTCAACCCTAAACGCTAAACCCTTAACCCTAACTCCCTAAACTTGTAAAAACTGGGTTGAAGCCTTCGCCTGGAAGGTAGAGGAGGGTGCTTTGAGCATCTTCGAAGCCAACACCCACTTCGATGAGAGCAGCTGCCCGGAAGCCTCTCGGAGGAAAGTTCGGAGGACTTGGGACTTAGGAGCTGCGGTTTCGGGTTCAAGGTTTAGGGGGTTTAGGGTTCAGGGTTTAAGGTTTAAAGCCTCAACCCTTAAGCCTCAACCCTTAAGCCTTAACCCTAAGCTCGAGCTTCTTCGCCCAGCTGTGACCCACAGTCCTGATGTGCTCTGAACCGGCCCGGTTCTTCATCCTCAGCTTCCCGTAAGAAGTAGAATAGGGGGTGCAAGGTTTAGGGTTTAGGGCCCTCGTAAAGGGGATATTTGGGGTGCGGGGTTGAGGGTACTCAGTCAGGGGACGAGGCAGGAGAAAATTCATTTCGGTTAAGATGGTCCAAACGGGTCCTTACAGACCCAAATATCACCTGCATGCCTGGGGCTTTGCTGGGTGAAGGGTTATGCAAGGATCCAGGGGCTTGGGCTCTCGGATGTAGGGCGGTGCCCTGCCAATTTCCTTCCAGCCCCTACATGATCTCAGTATAGATAGAATGGCCTTAAACCGTAACCCTTACCCGCCTACACCCCTAAACTCTAAGCCTTAAACGCTAAACCGAAACCTTAAATCCTAAACCCTAAACCCTATAAGCCTAAACCCTAGATCCTGAACCCTAAACCCTGAAGAAGATGCCTCTGAGGTCGAAGACCTCGCGCCCGTTGCTTGGCTGCCTGCCGCAAGCAGCCAGGCGCACAGGGTTGGGCGGCGGGGGGGGGGGGGGGGGCGGAATTTTTGTTGGGGTGGGGGGGGGGGGTTAGGGTTTTAACGGTTCCTTTCAGGGATTTAGAAGGGTTCCGAAAAGGTTTAGGGGTTTAGGATTTGCGCTTTGGGGTTTCAACGGTTCCTTGAAGGGAGCTAATCCCTTCCCCCATTTATTGAACACCCCCCGAAGAATGACAACACTTTGGGGCTAATCCTCCCGAATCCCCGCACTTTAAATCCGAGGGGTCCGGAGCAAGAGCAGGAGTAAGAGCAAGAGTTAGCAAGAGGGATTTAGGTATTTGGGGTTTAGAGCGTTTTGGGTTTGGGGGGTTAGGATTTAGGGTTTATAAGAGTTCAAGTAACGGTGAAACCGCTTGAAAGGTTCAGGGCTGACCGTGCAGTAGGCGGCGAGTTAATACGGCCTATTCAAGGAATATAATTCCCTGCCCCACTCCCCCTGCCCCCTAATGGTCCCCATGTGTCGCCTCTGAGCCCTTCGAGTTCGGATCGGCATAGCCCTGGAGCCCCAAAGCCCCGGAGCCCCGAAGCTGGGAGTTTCCGAACGTAGGGGGCCCTAATGTAGTACACTAAATAGTAGGATCATTGTTATTTTTAATATCATTACTATGAAAAGGACCCCAAAATAAGGTATGTACCCGAAACACCCAGCTCATCCCTGCAGCCCAAACCAGAGACCCAGCCACCTCTAAGTTCAAGCCTTAAACCCCTAAACTCCCTAAACCCCGAATCTCTTAACCTTATCGAGCCCGAAACAAACCTAAACCCTGAAACCTTAAACCCCAAGCCCCCAGGTTCATGAAGTACTAGACCTCTTTTTCCGAAGAGAGGCGGGCTTTTGGCTGATGCTCGTGGCCGCAGTTCTCTTCGGCTGCTCCGCCGTAATGGCTGTCGTGGCCTGGAAGATGTACCGCAAGAAGGCCTGAACGGAGCTCAATGAGAGTGTGGAGTAGGTTTTGGGATGCAGGGACGGGTATATTGCGAGAAGAACAGGTCAGCGGTTTCATCTGACATCAAGGTTCGGGGTTCCAATATCCTTTCCCCAAATCCTAATCAGAAGCATCTCCCTTCGTTTAGGGATGGGCTGAGCTGTTCATGTATTGCTCAAGGCGTGGAGTTCGCGGCGCAAGTGGCCCGGGAAGCTCCAGTGTTCCGAAACGAGACTGTGGGACGAAAGGGTAATGTTAGGTTGAGGATGGTTGGGGTACTATATCTGGGGGGGGGGGGGCGGGTTAGTTTGTAATAGTGGTCCCCGGTAGTTCCTACACAACTACGTACCAGAATGTGCGCCGAAACCGTATTCTACTTCTAATCATTAAGGCCCGCTGTACTGGACTTGGAAAGCCCAACCACAACCCCCCTACCCAACCGACCAAGACCTGAAGCCCTAAACAGGCCCTAAACCGTGGTCAGGGTTTGTGGTCTATAGGGTCTAGGGTTGGGGGTCTAGTTTACATCTTTCACATCTAGGCTTTCAGGTCTAAGCCCTAAACCCTAAACCTACCCTCATAAGCCTCGAGATGCAGGTGGAGATGAAGCGATTCCAGGAGACGTCCACTGCAGGTGGCACGGAGCCCGTCATTGGCAGGCCAAGGGCTCTAAATCATTGCACCGGGTTTTAGGGTATACCCAGAGGGCCCATATGGGAGTTTCCTAAAAATAGGGGACCCTAATATAGGGCCCTACATCATAGGATCCTTACTACAACGACCCCAAAATAAGGTACCCCCAAATGTATATACATACTACCATTATGGAATTAGATCCCCAAAGACCAGTGCACACTATGCAGGAGAGAAGAGAATGTCAGGTGAGTGTATGCAGGTAGGTAGGTCGGTAGGTGGGTAGGTAGGTAGGCAGGTAGGTAGGCAGGCAGGTGGGTCGGTGGGTAGGTAAAGTAGCTAAGTAGGGAGGCAGGTAGGGGTGGATCTACATATGCCGTATGTGCGTTGCTGGCTTTCTTCAAGCGGTCTTCAACTACTCATCATAGTTTGTGTTTGTTGGTGTGCCTTTTGTACACAAGAAGGTTGCCTACACCGCATCATGGCAAATACCACTATATTGTATCATACTTCTGTGGTGACTCACGGGATGCTGACGGCAGGGAGGGGCATGAAATCAGACTTGAATGCGGCCCATGCCTTCCAGTTGCGAAATGCTCTTTCAGTCACAATACTTCAGCGCGAAATCCCAGTCGCACTGACAAAGTTGAGGCAATATGTAAAGAAGTGTCGGCAACTTACTCAAAGACAAAAGCCCATGGGGCTGAACTTTGCTTTCGACCCCTCCGAAAGCCAACAAAGTTCAGCCCCATTACTTCGGTCGGCCATGCTCAGCGGCATCCGACGAGCAATCCTTCAGCCCTTAACCATCACAAAAAAAGACCCCTGAAGAGGAATGCTGAACCCTCAAACGAACCCTAAAACCTAAACCCTTAAGTGAACCGGAAACGGAACTTTCAACAGTTGCGGAGGCCCTGCGCAGCGATTGGAGAGTCGAAAGTCGTGGACGGCCAGACCAATGTGGACAGACCCGGGGGCAGTGGGGGGTTTTGGTCCTACGTCCTAGGTGGTATTATGCTTAACGCCCTACTTCTGGCTCTTAAAAGGAGCTTATTGAGATGGTCTATATCCCCAACATTCTCCGTAATCCTAGCTCCTATTTGGGTGGATGTACGCAGGATCGAGGGTTTCGTCCTGAAGTGACCGAAGTCCAGCACACATCAACGGTCCGTGCGTTTCAGCCACAATAGGCTCGAGGCCTTACATGTAAGATGGACAATGATCCCTGGCAGTGAGGGGAGACAGCAGATCAGGACATGGCTATGACACCTGAGTTCCGCAACGATGCTGTTGCGCAGGAGGTTTAGGGTTTCAGTTCTACTTCGAACCCTAAACTGTACACCCAGAGTCCAGAAGCTTGGATTTTAGCTTCTCCGTTTAATTGCAAGGGCTGTGCACGAGCCTGCTTAGACATCAAATGTAAACTGATGGCAGGTAGCTGCTATGCTACAAAGTGTCGGGGTCAACAAAGGAGCCTTAATAATTACCGTTGGTATTTTGGGGATTCCTTTTCATAAATATAGTACAGTATAATTAATGGCCCCAAAACCCTATTCTAATGATTGAGGCCCCTATTGTGGGCGATAGATACTGCGTTCCTCGGGTTGGGATCGCGGGCTCGGGGGGTTTCGGCGGAAAGCCGTAAGACCACAGCCACAGCATGTCAACAACGGTTTAGGGTTTAGGGTTTAGGGGTTTAGGGGTTTTAGGGTTTAGGGTTTAGGGTTTAGGGTTTAGGGGTTTAGGGGTTTAGGGTTTAGGGTTGCTCTTCCTAGGAATGGAACCCTAAATCTCACGGATGCCGCAGATCCACACTCGGGCACTTCCTTGTACAGAGTCTTTGCAGCTCTAGCTTTGAGTTTTATCTACGTTACATGTGGTTCCTCCACATGAGGCGCTCCGCCGAAGAGGCGGCCTCGTAGCTCGATTTATAAAGCTTTTTATCTTCACGAATCGCTGAGAATCCCCTGCTTCAAGCAGTTTTGGGCTCTCATCGCGTGAAGTAGGCCCACTTGGTGGTATGCCCTGGGAGACGCACCTGAGGAAATTAGGGTTTAGGCTTTATGGCATAGGAGTCCCGAGTTGTAAAGCAGGCTACAAGGGTTTAGGGTTTAGGGGTTCAGGGGTTCAGGGGTTAGGGTTTAGGGTTTAGGGTACACACTACTACCTCAAGTTTCATGCCTTTGTTCCTGCTGCCGGTCTGGCATTCCGGTGACGATCGCGCATAGTTCAGGCAGAAAACAGGAGCGACAGCACGTGCGTGATGCATGACGTTGCAGCAGGGTCCGGCTGGATCACGAACCGATGGAAGAAACCGCAAATTACCCGGTAGATGCTAATTCCGCTAGCTACACCCTGAACCCGAAAACCCCGAACCCCCCAAAAATCCCTAAGCCCCAATTGCACCCCAAAATCTGCCGAGAACCGAAGTCCCATGTACCCAGATCTGCAGTCTCCTTAGGAATAATGGTTTTTATTTGGTCATATATATATATATATATTATTTGGTTATATAAAACCCAAGAGAATAGTAAGCATAGTATTTTTTGTTACGGCTCTCACGGGGGTTTAGAGAGATAAGCCCCCCCCAACCCTCCATTATAGCCAAAAGCCCCCCCGCATTGAGGGACCCGAGGATCCTGGTAGGACTGAACCCATTGAGACCCGAGAAGTACCTGAAGCCTTACACCTAACAATAGGAAAAGTTTTCATATACCCTCAATATAGCCCATTATAGGGTAGGGGTCCCCATTAAGGGTCCCTGGTTTGGTCCGGGGATCAAGCTCATTAGGAAAAGAATGAAATGTACAAGTGATAGTAGTCGTACTAGGTCTAGTGACTATTCGTACTAGTACTTGCAATAGTCACAGCATTCGCAATCGTAACAGCAATAGAGCTCGTAATAGTAAAAGCCTTCGTAATAGTATTCAGAAATCGTAATAGTACTAGTACTAGTAATGTAGCAGCAATGGTAAACATAACAGCAATAAGATTGTAATTCATATCAATAAGATGACTACTAACGATGATGATAGCAATACGACGAACAACAACAACATTAATAGTGACCCTCAACCCCTAAACCCTTGATAATAACTATACGAAGAACAATATAACATTAATAATAACTCTAAATCCCGAAACCCCAACCCAGGCACGGCTTGGCAAACTCGAGCTTGAGGCAGCAGTTGCTGGCAGTACCCGGAGCAGGCCAGGAGGTCAGATCCCGTCGTACCACCCCGGAGGCTTAGGGCGGCAGTTCAGGGTTTGGGGTTTAGGCCCCGGGCTTAGAGATTGGGTTTAGGGCTTAAGGCTTAGAGTTTGGGGGTTTGGGTTTAGGGAATACTGCGACATAATCATCAAGGATTTCGGCAAGTAGGCTTAATTTACGTAGGTTTTACGTAAGTGTCGAAGTAAGTCCAGTCAAATTATATTGACGCGACTGTACAGTCTACTTCTACGTACCAAGTTCAGCGCTTATTGATGCGTGGTGTTGAATGTCCAGGACTGTGGTGGAGGATTTCGGGTTTGCGGTTTTGGGTTTCGGGCTTAGAGAACTGAGACTGGCTTGAAGTGTAGGACGTTGCAGTGGTAGGGTCATGCCGAAAGCATGGCCGAGGGTTCGTCCGTGGCTTGGATGGCATGATGTATGATGTGATGATGTTGACGGATGTTGGCCATGAGGTTTGGGGGTTGGTTGGCCTTTTGGTTGTCGTGAGGCTGCCACTTGATCTAATCGAGTGGTCCGTCGCGCATCGTATACTGGTTTTTGCTTGCGGCGCCGAGTTGATTTTAGCATCGAAACGCGGGAGTTCAGTATTGCCTGGGAGCATAGGTCGTGTTTCTGAATCCCTCCGGTACATGCGAGGATGGGTGTTGGCGATGCTCCTGAAGAAATGCGGGAAACACGCCAGTGGAGTCATGGAACGGTTTATGGAGGGGTTTCTAGAAGGGTTGATAGAAGTGTTTCTGGAAGTTTTTAGCAGCTTAGCCGGGCTTTTTGCGGGTCTCTAGAAGGTGTTGTGGATGGATGGAGGGAGGGATGGAAGGATGTGATGAGGTGAGGTGATGTGAGGTGGGATGAGGTGAGGTGGGATGAGGTGAGGTCAGATGAGATGAGATGAGATGAGATGAGATGATGTTCGGTGTTGCCTCGTTGCTTGACACGCTTTCGGGACACTCGTTCTCCAGCTAAGCACTTACTCGAAGTTCCTGAGTTTTCCCCCCACAAATACCCGGTATGTTGCATGTTGGTCCCCATACCTATACCCTTTCAAAGCGCCCTACAAACTCCTATGAGCCCCACACCCACAGACTGTAAGCCTGATCCTTGATCCCAGCTGATGCAGGCTACTTCCCTCAAACGCGCCAGCCCCGGACGGATGTAGGGGCGCATAAACAAGGGCTCTACCCTGTAAGCATACAGGCGCCTGGAAGAAGGGGAACTCCCGAAACTTGAAGCTTTGAGATCCTGCAGTTTAGGATCTAGGGTTTAGGGCTTAGGATTTAGGATTGAGGGTTTTGGGGTCTAGGATTTAGGATATTTAGGGTTTAAGGGTTCAGAGGTGTCAGGATGTAGGGCTTAGGATTTGGCGCCGTTTCGGCCCAGAGGATGAGTTTTGGCCTTCGGAGCCTTTGGAGCTTCGACATGTCTCACGTAGGTGTACAGTAGAAGCCAGAAAGTTGGAACATGGCTTTAGGAGGACTAGTGCTATAGGATCCCTTTTACTTTACCCTATAAGGGCATGAGGATAATCATGTTCCAACTTTCTGGCCTCTGCTGTAGGGTTTAGAGTTTAGGGCTTAGTGATTCCAGGGTTTAGGGTTTAGGGGTTTAGGGTTTAGGGGAAACAACTCTGCGGACTAAACCCCCCACCCCTCAAAAGTTGGTGGGAGAATTGCAACCCGTCGGGTCAAATACCCCGTCAGCCCCAAGCCTCTCAGATTCCCTGAGCTCCACAAACCCCGGATACCCAAAACGAAAAGCGCTCGTCAATGTTGAATCCCCAATTAACTCAAAGGCCCTGATCAACCCCAAGGCCCTCCTAACACGAAAGCCCGAAGAAACTCAGACAGCCGACTTTCTTAGCCGCTTCAACATGCAGATCTGCAAGACCACAGCCGCAGAACTCCGACTGCTCGGGCATACTCTACCCTTAACTTTGAAATACTATTTGGTGGACTTTATCTGGGAATCCTAAATATGGAGCCCTCGATGAGGGATAGCTTCTCCGGCAGGGTTAGGATCCATTGTTTATTGCTTTGGAGTTTCGGTGCTGGCTTAAGGAGAGTTTTAGCTCCCAGAATTGAACTGCAACGTCTCAGTCACTCAAAAAAACTGCTTCTGCGCCCTTGGTTGGAAGATACACCCAACAAAGACACTCCTCCAAAAACCATAAGCCCTAGCAGAGCCCTGAAAACTTAACCTGCACGTTCCCGAGACAGGAAGCCATGAAGCTGTGGCTTGAATCAAAGGGGAAAAGGAGGGACCTTAATGGGGACCCCTACCCTATAATGGGCTATATAATGGGTATATAATAGCTATATTACGGGTATATGCCTAGGGGTCCTTATTAAGGGTCCCTCCTTTTCGCCTTTGATTGAAGGTTGTGACTGAGGAGCCCCTATACGCCAAGCCTAGCATATCCTAGCATATGGGAGTTTCGGAAAAGTAGGGGTATCTTGTTTTGGGGTCCTTATACTAGGGATCCTACTATTTAGGGCACTATATTAGGCTCCCCTATTTTCGGAAACTCCCATATCCTAGCATCAGATGAACATGAAAAGCGAGGGGCGCCGATTTCAAGGACCCCTTCTACTGGGGTTGCCTGGTGAGTTCTTAACCCGACCACGCTCCTAAACAGGTCCTAAACCCTACACTCCGAGACTCTAAAGCCCCTCTACACCCCGAGCTCTGAGTTATTATAGGGTTCTAGTCCTAGTATAATGGGCCCCAAAACCCTGTTCTAATTGTTAAAGCTCTAGATTACTCTCTCCAGTAAACTTCAAAGCAGGGCCCCTGAGCTCCAACTAGCCGAGGCTCCGATGCGACATTGCCGCCGGTCCCGAGGCAGTGGGTTCCGACAATTAGACTTTGGGATTCAGGACATTGCAGGGTGTACCCTAAACCCTATAGACCCTAAACCGATATTTATCAGGAGTCGGTAAGGGTTTGTGAAAGCGCGTCTTCAGCCTATGATTGCTGTGGCCAGTCACTGCCGAAGTTTGTGTGGCACTTCGTACTCTTGTTGGCAATCGATGTAGGATTCTAGCTTGTAAGTTTTTATCGTTCAGGTAGCTCTGAACAATCCTGGAGCCGTTTGCTTATCCTAAACGCAAACCCCGCCAACAAGAATCCCACACCGTAAATTTTCAGAAACACCAAACTCTAAAAAGACACCTTACTAAACCCCAAAATGGGAAAACTCTAAACTCCACAGATCTTCTGCACCAATCTCCAGCCGCGAGGACGCAGAGGACACGGAAGAGGACTCTGGGGAGGACCTCGCCCTGGTCCCCAAAAAGAGTTAGCACACAGGGGTTTAAGTTTAGGGGTTTAGGGTTATTGGTTTTGGGGTTTTGGGGTTTGCGGTTTAACTATAGTCTCCATTGCAGTGGTTAACCAGTTATATGGTTAGGACCCTATAATAGGGATTTTGGTTAACCGAAGAAAGAAACTACAATGGAGACTATAGGTAGCATAGACCATTTCCATTTTCAACTCATGCACCCCCCCGAGCACCCAAACCATAACACCCTATACCTCAACCTTCAACCCGCCCAAGAACCACAGGTAGAACTCACCTGAAGACCCAAAACCATAACAACCTATACCTCAACCCTCAACTCACCAAAAACCCAACCCTCAATACCCACAAGATGGCCCTATTTTAGCCTCAGATGCCCAAGCCTGAAGCAGCTGCACAGTGCATTCCAGGTGCGGGGTTTCGGATCTCCCGTCTCCGAGGTTAGTTCTGAGCATTCTGCTTCGCGTCACTATCCCTGTCATGGTTTGGCCATGGAAAATGGGGCAGCAAATCTAGCTCAGAGTCCCCTAACATCGGGCCTTTAACAGTTACCTGGTGTTACCTAGACTATTTTGCGGGTTCCTGATTACAGTTAGTTAGAGCATAATATACCCGCCAAAAGCTTGTTCTATCAATAAGGACCCCATATTGACCTCAGAGGCCCAAGACCCGAAAGCCGAAGTGCTGCTGTAGTTGCGGAGGAGAGCGCGCCAGAAAGCACAAGTCTCATGCGCAGAGCTGCGGAGGCTGGTGAATCTTCGCCGTCGGCCAAGTAGGAATTGCAAAGAGCAGGAGTTGAGGATAGCAATGCCGTCATAGCTTTTCCCACTGCTACTGCCAGGGTTGCCAAGTTCTTGCAGGACCGGCAGCGCGGTCGTATGTCATTGTCATATTTACAGAAAAACTACAGCGTGAAACATCATGAGTTTAGCGGCTTACGTTGGCTTCTGTTTGCTTTGCTGGAACGGTCGAAGCAGTCCCAAGCCCAATTTTTGTGCACTCATCAACCTGATTCAGGAACCTAATTACATAGGCATCCTGAACCCTAAAACCCTAAACCCTAAGCCCTAAACCTTAAACCCTAAACCCTAAACCCTAAACCCTAAACCCTAAGCCCTAAACCCTAAACCCTAAACCCCTAAACTCTAAACCGAAATCCCTTTATATTAAGACACCCAGGGCCAGGGGTTTAGGGTTTAGGGTTTAGGGTTTAGGGTTTAGGGTTTAGGGTTTAGGGCTTAGGGCTTAGGGTTTAGGGTTTAGGGCTTAGGGTTTAGGGTTTAGGCTGGCTGCTGAAAGATCTGGCATTCATGGACCTGCTTATCACCTGCCACTTCGCATTCGATATTGTAAGGACATGAGAACTCGGGATTCTTTTTGCATATACTACAGGGGTCTACATAATTACCAAGACTATTTTGGGCTTCCTTACTATACTCATAGCATAATGGGCCCCAAGACCCTATTAAAATACAAGTTTGATTATGCATCCCCTATATTACCTTTGAGGCAACTTCAGGGGCTGAACCTGGAGTTTTCTGTTTTCTTGTTATGGTCGGTTGAGACCAAGGAACCCAACTTGCACATAGGCATGCCATGTTCCGTATGCCCTAGACCTTAGCCATAATACGCTGCGGACGAGTTGAAAGACTTAAACCCCCAAAACTCCAACGCCCAACACTAACACCTAGAGCCTCCGAACCGAACAAAGCAGTTTCATGAGGGACCCTGGACTCCCTAAAATCACTCTGCACTCGGGGCCCCTAAGTGGGCACTTTTGGCTCGCAGCTCAAGAGTCCCCCCGAAGATTCAGTGCACGACAGCTGCCCACGGAGACATGGGTGTCTCGGCTCGAGAAATGAGTTCGAGTCTTCGGTTAAAATAGGATTTAGAGTTTTTTTTTGTGGGGTTTGATGCCATGCAGAGCATGGTGTTGGGTCTAGATTCTGTGCAACGTCGGTGTTTACACAACCCCGCAGGACAAAATTGCAAGGGCAACTTTAATCCTAGATCCTAAACCCTATAACTCATCCTAGGCACGAGCTCTCAGCCGTCTTGGACCCTAACTCACACACCAGGCCCCAATCCAATATTCTGGGATCCGGAAAGCCTAAACGCAACAAAGCCCTGAGGCGTCGTCGAGCGCTTTCTGGAAAGCATCTTCGAAAGCATAGGCCGCAAGGTGGGACGGCATCCGGCACCTGGGCCTGCAACGCAAGCACACTTTCCCGAAGTGCACTCTCATCTCACCCATCCTCTGCATCTTTGCATGCCGACAGGTCCGTCTCCTCTTGGAGAACGACATTTGTCTTGTGGGGTGTCCCAAACCGAAAGCCCCAAACCCTAAACGCCTAAACCCACAAGATCCTAAGCCCTAAACCTCATAGCCCCATAGCCCCATAGCCCCGACACCAAGAGGATCCCAAGCCCCAGAACCCCAAAAGTCTGGAAGAACCGGGTTCTGGGGTACCATACTTTATTACTTTTTCATTGGACCTGTTCCTTAAACAGTGTTAGAACCAGAAGTGCAAACTTTGTTCTCCCTGGTTGCTTCAAATCTTGGAGAAGATGGGAGTTTCCGAAACTTTGGGGATCCAAGTATAGTACCCTAAATAGTAGAGCCCTCTTAAACTCCTAGATCAGGTCAAGAGTCTCATAGGCAGCGTGGTCTTTGTCATTATCTGTGGCGGTGGCTTCGCTTTCTTGACGAGCCCTGTCGAGCATCCGGATAGCTTCGTCGAGTCCAGCGGTTTCTGACAGGGTTTCTCTAGGGAGTTTGCAGTGCTTCGCGCAGGGTTCTGCAGGGTGAGTTTTGTGTTTAGAGAAGATTGACTGCCATACCACAGCAGCAACAACACTGGCAACTGCAAGTGCAACTACAACTATATAGACTATATTACCAGGACCAAGACCAAGAGCAAAAGCAATTCCAACACCAGCATTTACACCATTTACTACAACTGCAACGACCACTATATCTACAACAACAGCGACTAAATAACAACGACAACAAAAGCGACATCAGCGACACGTGGGACGCCAGCAACAACCACGACAACAACGGCACCAGTGACAACAACGACGCCGGCAACAACCACGACAACATCGACAACAGCAATAGCAACGGCAACGACCACAGCGACAGCGACAGCAACAGCAGCAGCAGCATCATCATCAGCAGCAACAGCAGCAGCAACAGCGACAACGCCAGCACATCAGGCGGAGTAGCATCATGCAGAGTCGCAGTGCTAGTAAGTAACGCCAGAAACCGCAGAGCTGAAAAGACAACATACATAAGTCTTCCTACTGTCGGTGTCTTGTACTCATCCCTAAACCCTAAACCCTAACCCGTCAGATCTTCTGAGGAGCGAGACGCGGCCGGAGAAGCAGTGGGTTCCCGCAGGCGCTGGCACCAGCTTTTGCGGGCAGCAACAGAGTTTGAACGCTGAACTCAGGCCTTGGGGGATTCTTATCGGCTGAGCCGCAAACCCCCAAACCCTAAACCGTATAGTACCCTGCAGAACCCTTCTAGATCCCTGGCGGGCTTGAATACCTGGGAATTCGTATCTATGTAAGGCCCCTTCGTTGTGCCGTGTGGTGACCCCTAAAGAACCAACCCTCACATGAGCCCTAAACCCTAAGCTCGATCATATCAGAGGGTTGGGGTTGTGAGGTCAGGTAAGGGTTACTTCTGTTCCACACTGAGGCCCCAACATAGGCTCTACCTGGTAAGGTATTCTTGCTGTACCGCAGTCGGAAAAGGGCCCGCAAAAAAACAGAACAAAACTCGATCATATTCTTCTGGAACCCTGAATCCTACACCTTATAAGCCCTTGAACCCCTTGAGGATTCTTGTTTCTACTTACTAAGGCCTCTCCATTAGCGCAGCCCTAAACCCATGAGGTCCCCACCAAGGGCTCGGGTTTATGGTATTTAGGGTTTGGGGGGTTTAATGGGTTTGTGGTATTTAGGGTTCGGGGGGCTTAATGGGTTTATGGTATTTAGGGAAGGGTTCCACAAAATTCCTGAAGGGTTCTCTACGGGTTGCAGCGTTATACATCTGTTTTATGGCTCAATATAGAAGCCGGAATTGTTACAGCTACTATTGGACTATTTTTCCTTTCGCTCCAAACAAAACGCCCAAGAGTCCTAATACACCCTTAATATAGCTATTATGTACCCATTATATAGCCCATTATAGGCTAGGGGTCCCCAGTAAGGGTCCGAAAACCCATGGCCTTCTTCGATCTGCCTCAATTCTGCTTGGATGCTCATGGCGCGCCCAAAGCCCTAAACCTCTAAACCCACGGTTTAGGGGTTGTTGGTTTAGGGTTTAGGGTTTCAAGGTCTAAACCCTATGTGAAGTAGGGTTAAAATTACCGTTTTGGTGAGTGTAGAGCGGGCTCCTTTTGAACAAAACGTGAGTGTATAAGTTGGGTTCGATTATGGGGATACTAGCAATATAAACCATACTCTATGCCGGGTTTTAGGTTTTCAAGGTCTTCGGTTTCAACAGCAAAAAAAGAGATGTAGGGCTAACAAAAACCCTGAACCTCGAGCCTTTGAACCTTAGCCAGCTTAGGGGGTAGGGGTTCAGGGGTTTCTGTTGGTTCGGTATCGTAGGATTCTACATCAGGGGCCTTACTAGCCAGAAAAGGGTTTTGGGAAATACTATACTACCATCATAGTAACAAGGAGTTTCATGCACTATCAGGAAGAGTTTATGCAGGGTTCAGAAAAGTCCAAGCAGAGTGAATGCAGCCTAGGGTTCAATTTCAAGATTCTGAGGAGGAGGAGGAGGAGGAGCAGGAGTTCTGGGTGTTTTGACCTTACTGGTATGGGTCAGAGGAGTCAGAGCTTTAGGTTTTAAGGGTATGGTATGGGGTATTTTGGCACTAGAGCTTTGGGATTTAGGCTTTGGGGGTGTATGGGTTTAGGGTTCATGGCATTCGGATGGGAGTTTGCCACTGTTGCAGGTTCATTGGCCCTCGACCACAATGAGTATGCCTGCCACCGAGTTGTGGCATGCGGATAATCTTCTGGCACCCAAAAAAACAACAACCATTGCCCCTGCCCCTGCACCCGCGGCCGCAACGACGTTGGGCGACGATTACTACTGCTCCTACGACTACCAACCCTACCGCTAGCAATCCCGGTGCCGCTAAATGGGAAACGCCATGCCGTTGATTCGACCAGGTCCTTTGTAGAGTTTATGTTTGATCCCCCAGATTCCCAAAACGCTTATCGAAAGCACTAAACCGTGAAACCGTGTTAAACTTAGACTTTTTAAGCCGGGGAGTTTCTTAAGAACTGGTGATCTGCTAGTCGAATGTTTAGACACCACAGAGCCACCGAGCCAGTCGAGTGCCACGGTTTTGATTAGATTCCTGCCGCAGCGCCGGCCCAATGTCAGACGTCTACTGCCAGTAGCTCCGTGCACCGTGGGGGCGGAGCCATGGAAGAAGAAGCTCCAGTATGTCCAATGTGTCCCTCCCATCCTTTCCTCATCGACCAGGGCGAGCGGAGCCGATGGTATTGTTGCCAATGTTGCCTGGTCGCAGGCGTGTTCGGCTGAGACGGGGAACACCTCCCCGAAGGTGATCTGTGGAAGCAAGGCAGCAGGAACTCTGATTGACAGGGCCGTAAGATCAAGCCCTGATGTAGGTTTGAGGGAATCGATCCAAAACAAACAAACTCCGAGGTTTTCGACCCCGAGAAACCCGTCACGCACAAAGCCTCTGGCGCCATGAACGGGCTCTGTAGCCTCAGCCCTTCTAAGTGCTGAAGCCGCACGCTGGCCCAAGACCAAGGTGAGGAAATGAAGGGCACGGTCCAGCAATTCTCCTGCAAGTCGTGCGACCGAAAATACTGCGAGGAGTGTGCATGGGCCGACCTCGAACAGGATCCGGGAGTCAGTGACACAGAGCCCAAGTTACGGCTTGCATGAGGTTTCTTTAGAATTACAATTACATGCGTCCCACAGCTCAGGGCCTCCATCTCGGCAGCCTTTTTTCGCCGGTTGCAGCCTCATCGGTTAAACATACCCATATAAGGATATATCTGTACATGGATAGCTAGAGAGATAGGTTGTTAGATTGGCAGGTCGTGTAGGTAGATAGACAGCTAGATCGGTAGGTAGAACAAGGTAACGCAATGCATGCGTATTCATATGTAGATGTAGCCCTGATTCAAGACTAGGAGGACGAGGCGGACGACGAGGGGGAAGAGGATTGGGAGTACGACGCCGATGCAGACGCCGAGCCTTGGATGTGTGTCGGCTTTCGTGTTCATGAAGAAACCTCTTACTCAAGCACTAGGATGCCCTGCAGTACCCTTTATTCTTTGTAGTCCTGGGTTCCGCCCTTTTTATTCCTAGAGCTTTCCCCAAAGCCCTGAAAACGTGAAGCCACTAAAGCCGGAACCTACAGCGGCCCTACACCATGATTCTAGCTAGTCGCCCTGAACCCCAACTAGGCCCTCGTGGTTGTCCCTTGTAGAACCCTCCTATAGCCCCGAAGGGGCTACTGCAAGGGGGGGTCCTGTGAGGACGACTACGATGCTTCCTTTAATGCGCCCGAAGCCCAACCCTAAACCCTAAACCAAGGACTACTGGGACGTCGGAGACCTCCAGTGGGCCTGGGAGGTGGGCGAGCTCGACGCCTTGCCTCTATGTGGGAATTGTAGCGCTTGGGTTTTAGGAGTTAGGGTGTGGGGGTTACGATGTATAGGGTTTTGGATTTAGGGTTTGGGGTTTGGGGGTAGGGTGTGGGGCTTTTATTGTTCAGGCTGTGGTCTCCTTGAAACCTAGCTAAACCCTTCGACCTCAGGAAGCCAAAGCCAGAAAGTTGGAACACAATTATCCTCAAGCCCTTGAAGCAAATAAAGTATGGGGAATCCCATCATGAACCATCCTAAATGTCTATGTTCCAACTTTCTGGGATTCACTTTAAAGCCCTGAGCTTGGGTTTCAGGGCAGCAGAATTTCGTTTTTAGGGCTCGCAGCTGGGTTTGTGGGTTTTCGGCGATTCATGCAGGGTGTAGGGTTCTGGCAGTCTAAAGTTGGGTTCAGGGTTTGCGTACTTTGGCTTTGCGATATTACCCTAAATCCGAAGCACCTCAGCCGATTTAGGGACTTCTTGGGTCTGCTTACAAAGCATAAGCCAACTTGCCGTGAACTTCTACATCGGTTGACAGGAATCCTGTGTTCCCCCACACCCGAGGCTCTCTGGAATGATCGTTTTGGACGCTTGTTGCCCCAGGTCTGGAAACCTTCTGTCTTAAACCCTAAATCCCACAACCCTAAACTCTGAACCTTAAACCCCTAAACCCTAAACCCTACACATAACGTCGTGTTTTGGGGCCCGTAGCGCATTGTCAAGAGATTCAGGATGTGGGTAGTTCTCTTAAGTATGGTCCCGTTTAGTGTCCTTACACAAGGGAAGTAAACAGGTAACCTAATTTAGAGAACTACCCATGTGAGAGGCGAGTGCCTGCAACGGGGATCGGAGTTACTTGTTCGCCGGTTAGCAGGATAAGACAAAACCAACTTGATTAGCTCTAGATTCCCCAAACCCGAGAAGCCTACAATGGGTTAGAAGCTGCCCCCACCCTGTATAATAGTGGTATAATAGAAATATAAAGGGCCCTAATACAATCCTATATAATCTTTATGGTCACTATTACAGGGTGGGGGCCCCTTCTAAACAATGGGTTTAAGGTTCATGGCTTCTTCGGGGTGAACTACAACCCTCAACCCTGGGTTTTGATTTGGGGGTTGGGTTTAGGGTTTAGGGTTTAGGGTTTAGGGGTTTAGAATCATGGTTCTACTCAGAGCCGACCGCGCTTTCTGGACTGTGTCTTAAGCCGATCTGTTGCGGTTTAGGATTTGGGGGTTTCCGAAAACTAGGGGTGCTTTTTTTTGGGGTCCCCATAATAAGGAGCCTACTATTTGGGGTACTATTTTCGGAAACTCCCATTTAGGGTTAGCTCCTAGGAGCATCGCCTGGAACATGGCCTTCCCACCGGTCCGTCGAACTACGCGTACGACGCGGACTACGCCGAGGAGCTCTGCTCTCGGAGCTTTCGTCGCTTACTTTTAGGGTTTAGGGTTTTGGGGTTAGGGTTTAGGGAAATAGGGTTTAGGGTTTAGGGTTTTAGGGTTTAGGGTTTAGGGTTGCCATAGGAGGCCGAAAGGGGTTTTAGCCTATGGGGGTTTAGTCGGGATTAGGGTTCCCACAATAGGGTTCATGTTAAGGAATCCCTACCCCAAGAATCTTGAACCCCCCTTTTGGCCTCCCATCAACTTGCGACCTTTTAATCCTAGACACCAAAGTTGTTTGGGCATCAAACATTCCCCAGCCTTGATTCATGCAAATCCTAGAGGACCACTGTAAAACCCAACAAGAGCTTTCGATATCCCTAATGTAGGAACCTGATTAAGAAACCCTGGGCCTATAACCCAAACTAATTAGTAGGGTTCGTATACAGAACCCTAATAAAGGCCCAAGGTTTCCTAATCAGGTTCCTACATTATAATGAAGCACCTCAACTACGACCCTAAACCCCCGAAGCCCCGAAGCCGAAGCTCGACTCCCCAGCAGAAGGAAGCTTCAAACGAGGTCCTGAAACCGAATCCTTTGGTCGACAATAATGAGGGAGTAGGGCTCATGTACTGGGTTCTGGAAAAAAGGGTTCCATAAGAGGGATTTGGATTAAATGATATGGGTTTCATTATTCTCATGGTAGCTTGAATCAAGCCCCCTTAACACGAACCCAGTATACACTACCATTATGGAGTTCGGTCCGAAAGACCATCCCTAGCATTGCTTTTGGGAGCTATCCATACTTGTAGTGTATATGGGCCCCCTGGGTTAGCAAGAATATCACGCCAAATGGGTAGTTGTCAAAATTAGGGTCCCGTTTTGGACACCCTAAATATTTGGTGCCGTATTACAATACGAACCCAAGAAGGGATCATAATTTTGACAACTACCCAAATATGAAGCACCCCAAAGCCTTCCTGGACTCGTCAAGGCGCCTCTAGCAGAGTTTCAAAGCCCCAAAACCCAAGCCTTCTACCCTCGACGCGTGGATTAATCAACCCTACACTACCCGGTCCTAAGCCCCAAGTATCCCCCAACTCCCAGAAAATATATCAGGACCCCCCAGTGGCCCTTTAATGGAGTCCTTATGGCCCTTTACAGTGGGTAGTTGGCGGGTCCAGGCAGGGGTTAGGGCTTAGGGGCCTGGATCTCGACTCCCCAGAGCTGCAGGCCCTCAGTCTCAGTCCCAAACCCTGAAATCCGAACTCATTGTATTTCAGGAACCTGACATTCCCAACACCTTGATAAAAACTCTTACATCTCAAAGCCCCGAAAGCCCCCAAACCCTCAACCCTGATGAGCCCTAATACGCATTAAGTTAGAGTTTAGGGTTTAGGGATCATTAAGACACCCTCCTATACCTTAAACCCTGCACCGCAACTTCGAAGCACCAGAACCGCGAGGAGTATCCTGATGACTACTACGCAGAAGCTCGGCTCGCATTGTCATGATGTTTAAAATTAAAGAGGTGTTTAGGTGTTCAAGAGTTTTTGTGTTTTTTTGAGGCTTTTTTTGTGTTGAAGAGGCTTCTGGTTGTTTTTAGGGTGTTTGATGCTTTTGTGGTGTGATATTATGGAGTTTTGATGGGTTTTCCAAAGTTTCTTATGGGGTCTCATGCGTGCTTTTCATTGGGTTTCATCCAGCTTTTCGGTGTTTAAAGGGTTGAATAAGTCTTGTGATAAGGGCTCTGTCCTGTCCTTCGATGCTCCAAGTACCTAGATTGTGTAAGATGGGTTACGGGGATGACTGTCGGGGTTTGCAGGGGAACCAAGCAGACCTGCTACGTCAACAGAGAGTGCAAGTAGTAGGCTGAACCAGCAGAGGCCCCACCATCGGAGCTTGAATTCTACGATTTTCAGCACAAGCCCCCAAAATCGTACTCTAGTTCAACCCGAGGGTTGTGGGATGCGTCAAGAACGATTCCTGACTTCAGACAAGCACCTTGGCCCTAAACCCAAACCCTTAGCCCTTAAAGCCCTGGTTGAGTGGGTGGCTGGGTGGATGGGTGGGTGGCAAGATACTAGGTAGTATTAGGGAGGCCCCGCAAAGGGGACCCTGCTTAACCCTACTGCTGGCTTTCTTAAAAGGGACCTTATTGAGAGGGTCTATATCCCCAAGCGTCCCCCCAATCCTAACTCCTATGGTTGGGTGGGTGGGGGGCAAGAGATGGCTTCTCCGGAGACCAGGTCGCGCTAATGTAGGGGCCTAAGTTCAGACAATGAGCTATACTATTTTGGCGGTTTCCTTGTTATGATTATAGTATAATGCGCCCAACACCCTATTCTAACTATGAAGGCCCCTATATCACGCTTCGGGCCATCATTTGCGGTCTGCCGCACTAGACTTTGGAGATTGGCGTCCATCCTCGGGCCTGATTCGTTCTCATGTGCCTTATCTTTAACATGACCATATTCATGATCAAAGTTCTACTCACCTTCTTTTTTCCTCGGTCTCCTTGTCACTGTCAAGATACTCCGGATATCAGGCATCGGACTTGGGATTTTTCGGATATCGGATCTGGTGTTCTTGGTTCAAGCACGGAATTTCGACGTTCTTGTCTGCTTACCTGAAACAGCCAGAGCGTCCGAGGGGAGGCACGAGTGGTTCCCAACAGGTTTGGAGCTTGGGTTCTGGTTTTTGGGATTTGGGTGGGAAGGTCTTAGGGCTTTGAGGTTTTGAGTTTGCGAGGTTTGAGGCTTTTGGGTTTCTGCGCTTAGGGTGGAGGGTGAAGAGAACCCAGCATGCCCTACGACAACTTGTTTTGGTGCGAATGGTGGGGCTTCCTGGTTAGAATGCTTCACCGACCCTACCACCATTCTGGGTTTTTGTTGAGGGATTTAATTTTGGTGACCATCAAATAGGGATCTATAGTAATTAATATACATATGCTAGGGTAACTTGAATTCACTGCCTTGACAAGAGCCCAGCATTGGTCATCTCCCGTTGCTGAACCCCAGACTCTCAACCAGAAGCCTGTGTAATAATGTAGGGGCCTTAACAATTACCTATACTACTTTGGGGGCTCCTTATTGTAATTATGGCATAATGGGCCCCAAAACCCTATTCTGATTGTTAAGACCCCTATAATATTGGCTGTTGACGGATTTGGCGGGGAAGTGACCAGACTGCATTATCATTGTTGTTCCGACGTTGGAACACACGTATCCTTTGACTGCCAAGCCCAGTAGAGTAGAGCAGGGAGCATCATGCCTCCCGTTTCTCGGTATGTCCTCTATTCCAATAAACTCCAACAGTAGGCAAAGTTGAGTAATGGGATTATACCATAGTATACTATACTATAATCTCCTTTAAACACACGATAATATTGTATACTACGGGTATAATATAGACTATAATATACTTTCATCCTAGAGTACACTATGATACTGTAGTATAGTATTGCAGTATACCATAATATACTAGAAGAAACAACAGTATACCCTCATACTATACTCCAACCTTCCCAGGAGGACGACAATTGGTACTACGACGCGGAATGGTCGGAGATCGGCACATTGACTTGCGACGTCGGGGAGGCCGCACCTTTTCCTCTCAAACGATGACAGGTTTGGGCTTTCGGGTTTAGGATTTAGAGTTTAGGGTTCGGGGCTCAGGATTGAGGGTGTAGGGGACTTCGTACATCAAAGGTGTAACCAATTGAGTTGGCAACAGGATGAACACTGCACCCTACTTGAATCGCAGTAGCCCTTCCGACGAAGCCCCATGATGCTTCCATCCGGGCCTTTGCGGACTGTGCCGGGACAGATGTGAAGATTTCGGATACTTGGGCTTAGGGTTTAGGGTTTACCCTAAACCCCTAAACCCTAAACCCCTAAACCCTAAACCCTAGGGTTTGGGGAACTGGGTATCGGGTTGGTGGTTTCGGGTTTAGGGTTCAAAAGCCACATTCGGGGTTGAGGCTTCGAAGGGCTCCGGGGGCCTCGCTGGGGCCTGAGACGGCATATGTGACGATCTTCAGAGGCTGGGATGCAGAAGCCGAAGCTCTCTCTATATATATATATATATATATATATATATATATATATATATATATATATATATATATATATATATATATATATAATTTTATAATATATATATATATATATATAATATCAAAATCCATTGCACATTATATATGAATGTTCTATTTCAGTATATTAATATTCCATATATATATATATATACATATACACACATTATATTACATCACAACCCCAACAAGACTCCCCTCAGCCCTGAATCGCAAGCCTGACCTAAAGCCTGAGGATGATCGCTACGACACTGCCGTGGATGCCGAAGGCATTTATTTGTCGGTGTCCTTCGTTGGGCCGTTTGGCTTCTGGGTTCTGGGGTGAGTTTGGAGTCATGGGTTTAGGGTTTAGGTTTTGTAGTTGGCTTGAAGTTTCAGGTTTGTTCCTTTATGGCTGCTCGTACGGCTGGAATTGTTGGTTTGCACTATCAACTGTCCTCCTTGCCTCCTGCAGTGACATCGTCAATGCTGCCACTCACTGGTTGATATACAATCATTTGTCTTGCTGCGAGCACTGCTACCCTGGCTTATTTGGAGGCTCCACCCTTTGTCCAGAAACTTGGGCGGGGATTACCCCTGGGTCGACCCTAATAAGCCAAGAAGCCCTACACCTCAAAGCCCCTAACCCCCTGAAATTTAAACCAAAGATATAAGGCCTTCAAGAGGTAGGTTTCTTGGGGTCCAGGTAGACCTTAAAGCCTAAACCCTAAACCCGACCCTAACCCAAGAAAACCCTCTTGGCGCCTCAACAACGGAGCACCGGGCTTGGGGCTTCTAGGGTTTCGGAATTCGGGTTTGGGGTTTGGGGAAGTCGGGGGTTTAGGGGAAGTGGGGTTTATTTAGGGTTTAGGGAAGTGGAGTTTACCCTAGGGATCAAAATCGCCCAAAAGCCTTATGTAGCATGGTCTTTGGGCCCAAAAGCCTTGATATATGAGCGCTTAGATCCCTAGGGTTAGGGTTTCGGGCTCACCTCATCTGTTTTTCGATTGCGGACGCTTTCTAGCGAAAGAAGCTCGCAGTTCTCAGCCTGAGCCATGGCTTTTGGTGGGTTCAGGGTTAGTGCACCGAACCCTAAACCTAAATTCTATGCCCTAAACCCTAAACCGTAAGCCCCAAACCCTAAACATATATCCCGAAAACCTAGTGTTGGGAGGTCAGTTTCGACTTAGGCTTGTCGGGCTTAGCGTGTTTTCACTACCGATGACAAAGAAAAGGGATATCCCCACCATATTGGCCTTCCATGTATATAAGGGTGTTAAAATGGGATATCCCTAACCGCATTTTTGCTTATGTGCTTTTTTTGGGGGCCCCAGACAAAGCCCCAAGTCCTTCAAACGGTACCGCTGCAGTCCCGGCCTGGGATGGCGTTGAAGAAGATGCTCAGCCAGTTCTCACCGAATCAGAGAAGGTGGGGTTAAGGTCTTCTAGGCTCTATGATTTATGGGCTTAGAGGGTTCATAGGGCTTGCAAGGTTTATAATTAGTAGCTGAGTAGGTAACCTTTGACCTTTTGGGGTGTATATAATCCTGCGATAACTGGAACGGTGAACCTTTTTTTGGCTAAGTATGGGTTTGCAGGGCTTCCAGGTTGAAGGTTTAAGGCCTTGGTCCTTCGTTGTGTGCTTTCTGCTTGTGCCTGACCGCCCGAAGCCCTAAACTCTAAATCCTCAGCCTGAAGTCCTAGACCCTTTAAACCCTAGACCCCAAACCCTACACTTTAACCCCTATGCCCTAGATCCTCTCCTTCCTGTGGTGCTGACGTTAAGGTCCGGATCAGTGTCGAGGCTTCACGAAGTCAATGCAGGGCCGGAGTACCTGGTACGAGTATCCCTGACGGCCCCTGAAGAATCAAACATTGCCAATGTGCCCCAAAGTCCCCGTTCCAGTTGTCCAGGTCCCTATATTACGCCCATAGCGAATCTGTATACCAACCCTTTTAGTAATCCTTTTCCAGAAACTCGAAGCGAAGCCTGTTGTAGTAACCGAGGCCCATACTAGCCGCCTTCACTTTTGACAAAAGAGTTTCGGTTTGGGCCTTCGGTTCTAGCGGGTCCTTCGCATGGTAGGATGATCTGAGGTTGAGGTTCATTTGCGGGTCCTTTCCGGTTCCGGTGAGGACGGCTCATCTTCTCTTGGGTTTGGGTTTTCGGTTGAGGTTTTAGGGTTTAGGGTTTAGTTTAGGTTTACAGGATTTAGGGTTTAGGCTTTTGGTTCTGCTAGGCTTCCCGGAACCCCTGCGACATAACTTGGTGGTTCCGCTGTGAGTGCTCTTAGCTTCCTTGGCAGAGCAACATACTGTTGCTGTTACTGCTACAACTATTGTCATTTGTCACTGTTGCTGCGGCTGCTACTGCTACTGCTGCTGCTGCTGCTGCTGCTGCTACTACTACTACTACTACTACTACTACTACTACTACTACTACTACTACTACTACTACTACTACTACTACTACTGCGACCACCACCACCACCACCGCCACCACCGCACCCACGACGACGACTACTGCCACTCCTGCTGCTTGTGCTGCTCCTGTGGCTATGACACGAGGCGGTCACGATCAATGGCAAGATTGCAGCCACTGTTGATACATGTTGTTACAACCATGTCTGCAAGCTTTTCGATTTTCCTCCCTTTGAATGTGCATGTGTAATATATATATATATGTACATATGTGTGTGTATTGATGTGTATGTGTATATATGTACACACACATACACATACTAGCACGTCGCATTGCCAGAAGGCTGTCATGCTCTGACCCGCAGGCGCAAGCCGCTTCGGAGATCAAAAGGATCCTGAAGGCGATTCCTGGCACACGAATCAATATGGGTTAAAAGCAGTTGTAGGATCAGCATCAACATAGTTCGAGTGATAGATATGTGGATGCAGGAGTATGTTGGCAGTAGCAAGGCTAATAGCAACACTGATGCAAAGGCAGCATAAACGTGGCGGAAAAAGGTTATCAGGGCAGAGGAAGGGCAAGTCGGGCGTCCGAGTTCTCATCTACTTTTCAGCGCAAGTCTTTGCAAGCTCTGTCGCGTGCGTGTGGCAGCAGACTTCTCCCTTTGCCCTCATGAAACAAAGCTGTTACTGTTGTTACAGCACCGAGAACCCATGATTCAGATTCCCAAGCCCTGCAAAGCCTATGATCCTCCCCAGGTGCCTCGACGCAACGCTTGCAGGACGTGTGATCAACAGAAATCCCATACCTCTCTCCCTCTGTCTTCCTGCCAGTCATTCCGAAACAGCCCCCATATAGAGATCGAAACAGCCAGTGACAGTATGTCTTATAGACGATACATTATGTGTGATGCCACAATACAGACCAAAGCTTCTCTCTCGCAATGCCGCCGAGTAGTAGGATCCATCATCACTATCAAGGTCCCAAAATTTGAGCTGCCCCTTAGGCGCAGACTCTGCCATTGTGCGCAGGTGCCCACCGGAGGAGGGGCGTGAGCTAGTGCCGCAGTTTGGATTGAGGGCCTTTCCTTGGGCCTCAGGGCTTTCCAAGCTGCTCTATGTTTCCGAAGTAATCCGCGAAGCGTGGCTGGAATTCACGCCGCTTTGCGCAACATCCCTCATGTTCCGGACAGCACATTCACCTACTGTGAATGCTGAGGAGGCTTGGCGAGGAGCAGATGTTACTTGAGTGGCTCCTTGCCCTTTCACCTGATCAAAGCTATTTTCCCGAAGCCGTAAATTCTAAACTCCATGGATCCTCATTCAACCTAGACCAGCCTAGGCCCTACCTGAAAGTCCTCGTCAAGTCAAGTGCCAGGCCTCCTGAGTTTAAGTAGCAATGGAGCAGCACTTGGAGGGTCGGGGGACTTAGTAACTGGTTATTATTAGGGACTTATAAGTACCATAACTCCAATTAGGGTCCGTTTTAGGGTACTTATAAGTCTACTTACTTCCTACTTACCAAGTCCCCCGACCCTCCAAGCAGTGAGGCAATGCAAAGAGCAGGCCTGACGGAGCGAGCTTTGCTTCTGTCCCTCGCGCCCCGTCTAGGGAAAAACAGCAGCATTTGCCCTAAAGCCTTCACCCAATGTGGTTTAAGTCCGAAACCAGGCCCCCTACCCCTCCTCCCCACCTCTACCCCCCAAAGATCCTAATGAACACAAGGAGTGCAAATCACAATAGAAGAAGCAGTCCCTCCAACCCTGATATTCTCCCAGAGCCCCAAATCCAAACTCTTGCACCGAAGCAGTAAATCTTAACGCCTACAAAGACCCTGAACCCTAAACCCCTAAACCCTAAATCCTAGACCCTATACCCTAAGCCCTAAACCACAAAGAGCCGTCTTTGCATCCTAAACTCCAGCAGCGCTGACTGGAGAAAGCCTCATGCGTCTCCCTCGTCAGTCGGTGCTTTGCCTGGGCCCCACCCATGCAGTTTAGGGTTTCGGGTTTAGGGTTGAGGGTTTAGGGTTTAGGCCTGAGAGTTTAGGGTTTTTTAGGGTTGAGGGTTTAGGGTTTGAGGTACGGGTGGGAAGATCGGAACCAAAATTCCCTCAAGGTCCCTAGACTTTCTGAGGGTTTTGGACGGTCTGCCGTTCAGAATATATCCTAATCTCTGACGCCTAAAAGCCAAAATGAACCTGACTAGAACCCTCTAGACCTTAAAACTCAGGGGGCTTCCAGTCTGGAGCCCTTATGAAGTGCCCATATAGAGACTTACACACAGACCTCATACAGCCTGGGTTTCGGGCTTTAGGGTTTGGAGTCGCGCAGAGTGCTCGTAGAGTGGGAGAGTCTGAGTCCTCCTGTTTGCAGAGCCATGGCCGGGTCTGGGTAAACTCACCGAGTCGCTAGGCAACCAGCACCAGCCTTGTAGCTTCGGACTATGGACTACCCTGTAAGGCCCGATAGTAGTTCGTTTTTGGGATTACTTTATAGGATTCTATATATGAACCCCAAAAAGGAACTACTTTGGGGCCTTAGGGTATAGATACAATTTAACGTAGATGGAGATCTTGGGAATGGTGCAAGGTAGGTCCCTGATTTAGGGGCTGTGTGGTTGCCTGAGTCTGCAGTGCTCGTGCCATGCAGATGCCAATGACTGACACAGAGAGCCGGCGGGATGTCAAAAAGATGAGAGTCTAGAGTTTAGGGTCCTTGAGAATCCCGCGCTGAGCTGAGCGTATCAAGTAGCTATAGTCAGAGTCTAAAGAGTTTTGGCTTGCGCATCTTGCCTTGCACCAAGGCTTCGATAAGGCATATCCTGCTGCGTCCTATGTTTCCCTTATTGATTCAAGCTGCGTGCGATGAGTTCCGGCATGGGCACTTTCTGCATTACAAGCCACGGTGGGCGGAGGCACAAATGCCCAATCGTAATTCCTTGAAGGTAGCTCAAGTTCCAGAGGAGTTTGACATGTGCACGGAGGCCCGCAGATTGTAGGAAGAGCTTAAAAGCCCTTAGCCCGGGACTCTAAACTCACAATACTGCACAGCCTCAAACAGCCAGATCCCACGAAGCCTAAGCCCCAAAATCCCTAGCTCGAGGCCACAATTCCCCTAATCCCAAATCCCGAACAAACTGCGCAAGTAGGCTTTCGACAGAGCCACTATGCCCTCAAAAGATCACCTGACGACTCCTCAGCAGCTCCGAGACATGTTCGAACAGCATAAACCCCAAGCTTATAGGGGCCAGAATAGTTTCCTATAGTTTTTTTTGGGGGTTCCTTACTATAATCTGGCCGAAAACCCTATTCTAATTGTTAAGTCCCTTACATGAAACCCTAGGCCTTAACCCTTCCCTCCGTGCCTGAGGTGTCGAACACGTGGCCAGGAAATGCCCGCATTAACCTCTTCTCCGCGACCTGCGCCGATGTCGACGAAAGCAGCTGCTCTACAGCTGCAAGAATGTTAATAACGGTATTTCGTACCAAAAGCCATAACAATAGGGTAAGAATTGTGCTAATGGCAGTAACCATAGTCATATTAGTAGTAAAAACAAGAATCAGTCCTGGTTGTCGAGTTTGATCATAGGCTTCCCTTCGCGTCCAGGGGCATGGGTTTGAGGCCTCGAGGTTCAGGGCTTGAGATGTGCCGAGAGACTCCAATGTCCCTTAGTTAAGGAAGGCCTGTAAGGGATCTATAAGGGAGCTATAGGGTTTAGGGTTGAGGGGAATATCCCTCAATTAAGGAAGATACCTTATTCTAGTAGGATCCTTAGTATGATTTAAGGAATATTCCTTAATATGGGGATGTTGGAGTCTCTGGCTGCATCGCCTCTTCTGTTTCAATGTGGGTTGCAGGTTTAAGGTTTAGGGTTGAGCGTTTGAGGATTAAGGGTTCAAGACTGGGGTCTTAGGATTAAAGTTTGGAGTTTAGGGGTAGGTTTTTGCTGACGGCTTTCTTGAAAGGAGGGCGCCGCACGGATTTTCGGCTTAGGGCTCCTTTAAACGGGCATCGGAGTTTCTATAGTAGGGTTCCTGTAAAAGGGTGTCATGGGGTTTCTTTTAAAGGGTATTATCGGGTTCTCTAATGGGGTTTCGGGTTTGGGATTTCTCGGTTTGGGGTTTGGGGGTTTTCGGGTTTAGTGTTTGGGTTTTTTCCCATTGAGAGTTTAGGGTTTTCCATCGCTGTCTTCATCACGGGACCATGAAGCACCCATTGGTGCGGCCCCTCCCTCGGTCAAGGTTCTGCCTAAAAACGCTAAGCGAGGGTTTTGGCCATTGCTGACTCACGGACTTCTGCCTACGTGATCTGGCACGCGAAGCTTTGTGTTCAGAAAGTCCTAACAAGATACAGCAGCGTACTGGACATGGAGTGCTTCCTTAATCTTTGAGCTTCAAGCGTAGCTCCAAGCCTTGCAAGCAGGAGTTGCAGCCCACTGTTTATCGGATGGAGACCCTAGAATAGCGAGGTAGGAGTATAGTCCCTTGGAGTCGTTGATAGAACTGTAGCGTCAGATAGATCCAAGCCCCATCCCAATTAAGGGTCTCTATGTTCGATCCCAATTGTGGCAAGTCCAAAATGCCTAACTTCTCCTGAAGATTAGGAGACCTCCTGAATAGAAGATCCCCGTAGCCCAACAGGAACCCCATAAGACCCTCAAAGAGCTCTGGAACTGTGCCTTGCTCCTGAAAACCCAACGGACAGAGAGCCTCGCAGCGCCGTGCGAGCTTGTGCCTGCTGATGGACAAAAATAGAGTCCTAACTCGTAGAACACGCAAAAACGCACTCCCATGCAGGATCACCGGAATTTTGGGGCCTTGGGGGACCGCAAAAGACTAAAGATCACAACTAAGGCCCAAAAAACTCGTGCGGATCCCTAGGCAACATCTTGGATCCCAAGTACATCCAACGCTTCCACGAGATCAACCAGCCCCTGGATGATATGACATTAGAGAGTTTTCTGTTTCACAAGGTGTTCCTATTTCTGATGTTGAAAAGCGATTCTTGCTTCCGAGGGGTTTCTTCTTCAGCTTGCAGACGGTTTCGGGTTCGAGGCTTCGGGTTTAAGTGGCCTAGGGTCTAGCTTTTTGCGTAAGATGTCCTTGCTACCCTTTCTGACATTGGAAGCTTGCAGGTTCGAGGGTTTAGGGTTGAATTATGGTTTAGGATATCGGGTTTAGGATTTAGGGTTTCGGGTTTACGCTTCGGGGTAAAAACCAGGCAATAGTCAGTGTCCCAGTCATAAAATTACCGCAATACCCTATCGAGGCAGATGCGAAGATCCTACTTTCGAAGCCAAAATTTTCCTCAAGCCTTTAAGGCAAAGTATACCGTATCCTAGCACTAGTCATACCTCATGCGTATTCCAACTTTCGAGGGTTCACTATAAGAGGAGCCCTAAAGCCCTAACATTCCCAAAGGAACCCTAAGCGCTAAGCTCTGAACCAGCCGAAGCCGTCAACCCTAAGCCATCCACGTTCCAACTTTCGAGGGTTCACTAAGACGTTAAATCCTAAACGCTAAACACTCCCTTGCCAAGGCGAATCTTGAACATCACGATCGATGGTGATGCTTTGGTGGAGCATCTTGGCATGATACCCTAAACCCAAACCCTTATATATTGTGGATTCCCCAAGAAGGGTCCAAGTACCCAAAATATTTGGGCTTCAGGTAACAAAATCCAGTAAAGCCACGTTTCGCTTGGGTTCGTTTCGGTTTTTCAGATGGGGTTTGATTCGGTTTCGGTTCGCGCGGTTCGTTGCGGTTCTTCCTGCGGTTCGGTTCGGTTCCGGTTTGGTTAACCCATCCCTCCATCCATTGAGACCCCTCCATCCATCCATCCAGCCCTCCATCCAACCCCATCCAGCCGCCCTCCATCCAGCCCTCCATCCAGCCCCTCAATCAACCCTCCACCAACCCTCCTCCATCCATCCACCACGCCTCTACCCAACCAGAGCCCTCCGCCATTCAGCCAACCCCCTCCATCCAGCCCTCCATCCAGCCCTCCATCCAGCCTACCCACCTCCATGGAGCCTCCATGTGCCAGCCCATTTGAGCAATGTGGGAAGGGGTCGAAGCGGCTTTCCCTGCACGCACCTCCCTGAAAGGGTGGCTGGAAGGGGTTGCAGTGATCCATCGCGCAAAAGCAATTCGAGCCTTGGTGTTTTTGGTGGCTCTGCCAAAATCTTCAACACTGTCTTTCCTGTGCGTCAACGCTGGCTCGAGTCATCGTGTTTGCCCTCACTGGCCCTTCAACAGCCCTGACCACTGACCAAGGGCCTTGGAATTCCTCGCGCGATTGCAGGAGAGCAAGTGGACGCCCCGCCAACCTGTGGTAGAGGCAAATGGCGCGCTCTAGGAGCAGCGCCGCGGCATCCTCGCTCGCGAGTTCCAGTGGAACAAGGCCAGTACTGAAAGTTTGCTTGATGAGTGCTTCCTTGTCTCTCTCTTTGGTTCTGCTTTCGTCTGTATCTCGCCTTGTGTCCGTCAGCAAATTCATCCCTCATTCTACAAACACTTAGACCTTGTCTTGTAGAGTTTGCGTGTCTCATTTTAGGCAGCTGATGTCCAGTTTTTTGTTTATTCCTCCTAGCGAGTTTTTCGAAACAACTTGGTACCTTAAGACGCTTCGCTTGCAGGACAAGTCGCACCAAGAGTTTGCCAACAGCAAGCCCCAAGTTGTTGTGCAAGTTGTTGGGGCGACAGCTGGGCACCCGGATAACTCTGGAATGTGGTGCATCGGTTGGATTGGCATTGTTAGGGAGTTAGCAGGACAAGGTGTGGGCGGACACCTAGCCCAGGCAGAGGATGCTGCGGCTGAAAGCACCGGGTGCTCGCACTCCTTCCTCGCTGCTTGTCTCCATGATGGCAGTTGCCCTCCTGGTGGATGCGTTGTGTCGTCCTGCTCGTTTTTGGAAGCGCAGATCTCTCAAGACTTACGGTAACACCCCACTCGCTGCGCACGTGTCTTCGTCATATGTTGTCGCCACCTCGTCATTGTCGTCGTGTCTTTGACCGTCGCCAGCAAAAAGGTGGCAACCTCCATGGCCCCCTTGGTGTTCTCGGGTCGGCGCCGTCCTCGAAACTGGACCTCAGCTAAACCCTCATTCTATAGAACACCTCGAAAATTGTCGTCTTGAAACGTGAACCCAAAATCGCTGGTAGACCTAGTAGGCTTGCAGCAAAGGTAGCTCGTGATGCGGCTGCCATGTCTTTTTGGGAGGAGTGTGGATGGAGGGCAATAGTGGATGGAGGGCGGCTGGATGGAAGGCTGGTGGCTGTAGGAAGAATGGAGGGGTTGGCTGGATGGAAGGCTGAGGCTTCAAGGAGGGTTGGACGGAGGGGGTTGGCTGGATGGAGGCTGGAGGGAGAGCTGGATGGAGGGTTGGATGAAGGGCAATGGTGGATGGTGGATGGTGGATGGATGGAGGGTTGGCGGTCGCACAACGCTGGAGGCTGGAGGGCTCGAGCGTTCAGGAACTGGATGGAGCGTTAGGGGCTCACAAAAGGCTGGATGGAGTGTTGGTGGATGGAGGGTTGGGGGGGCGGATGGAAGGCTGTAGGAGCTGGGAGGAGGGTTGGAACTGGATGGAGCGTTAGGGGCTCACAAAAGGCTGGATGGAGTGTTGCTGGATGGAGGGCTGGGGGGCGGATGGAAGGCTGTAGGAGCTGGGAGGAGGGTTGGATTTTGGATGGAGGAGGGCTGGAGGGAAGTGCCTGGAGGGATGGATGGAGTGAAATGCGGTTCGGTTCGCGCGGTTCGATTTTGTGTGTCGGTTCGGCGGTTCGCGGTTTTTGCGGTTCACAGGGGTGGACCGTGCCCGGTGTTTTGGTTCCGGTTTGCGGTTCGGTTCGCGGCCTTCCTGAAAATCTAATGTGGGCACCTTCATAATTCGAATAGTTAAAGTTTTGGGGTCTATTATACTGTGCTGACTATAAGAACGCACCTCAAGGAGTATATTATATGTACTAGAACTATAATTAAGGAACCCCGAGGTGTATATTATCCTATAGCCATAATGAGGAGCCCTAAGGAGTCACATCGGGAACGGTCCGGCTCCTCGAACGACAGCCGGTGCTCTTGGTTGGCTTCCCGGGAATTTAAAGCGAGGGACCGAAAGGCCGCATGGGCGAGGATTGTTGAAGCCAACGCCGCTGTAAGAGATTTTAGGGTTTATGGTTTTTAGGGTTTAGGGTTTTATACGCGGCATGACGTTGAGCAGCTCGGGCCAGACGGTTTTGCTGAGCTGCGAGAAAAACGATGTGTAGTGTTCAGACGAACAGGCTTCGATCGCGAGGTTTAGAACGTGTCCACAAAACGGTCAAGGTTGAGGGGAACGACTCCGAAAGGGTCGTAAACACTTTGCAGGTAACACGGATCCTGTGCGCCTTACACCCAAAACCCAAACCTTACACCGGCTTTTTGCTCCCGGTCCCGTGGGTCCCTTCAGCCGAGGGTTTCGGGCCACGATTACTTTTTTCAGGGTTAGGGAACGTTTAGGGTTTAGGTTCCGCGAAATAGTATCAGAGCAGCCTAGAAACTGCTTCGACTCTGGTGTGTATTCACAACCTGCACACAAACACACACGTCTAAGCTTCAATCATGCATCAACAGCCTGCATCCCTGTACCTCAATTGCTACACTCGTGAGCCCTAGAGTCTTAGCCCCGCAAGCCTAGGCCCTCAACGTCTAAACTCCGAAGTGTCTACATTCCTACACCCGAAACCCCAAGACCCTATAAACCCCAAACCCCAATACCCTAAACCCAAAAGCCCTAAACCCTAAAACCTAAAAAAGCATCGCAAGCCCTCACCCCAAAACTCAAAAGCCCCAAGGCAGTTGGATGCCGACCACAAGCGATCAGAGGGCGACAATCGACCCTGGACCATTTATGCTGGGGACTGGAGCCGCTCGGGTTCCTTTTAAAGGGTACTTTGGGTCTCTGTGGTTGGGTTCCTTTAGAAGCGTATTATGGAGATCAAAAACAGGGCTCTATAATAGGAGCCCTTTTAAAGGGTACTATGGGGTTCTATAGTTGGCTTGGCTTCCTTTTACACGGTATGCTGGTGACGGGAGTTGCTCCACTGTGATGGTTTAGTGTAGAGGCCCGAAACGCTGAGATTACGTACAATTAGTGCCGAGATTCCCGATACATTATACTTAAGGATGGAGGCTATTGGGTTTCCAACTTTTGGGCTTCTACTGTAGAGCCGACCACCACCCCACGCCGAGACTCAAAAGGCTTTGTTGCTGATCTTATTTGTTAGTTTAGGGTTCCTAATCGTAAAGTCCAAAAGAGCCTGCCATGAAGACAATAGGTCCATCCTATGCCCCGCAAACTGTGAACCTTTGCGTTGATAATTTCATTTCAGCTTGCACAGAGCCTGGTGGACTTCTCCAGTGGTCCAGTGTCTGCAATTGACTCAAGTTGGCAGATATGCTGAGCATTTTTCTCGTGGGTGGGGAGGTTACGGTGCAAGGTTTATGGTTTAGGGGGAGTTTTAGATTTAGGCGTGACTTGGATGCAGGTTGTCATCATGGATGCAGGCCTGTTTCCTGAAACCCTTATAGTCACCTGTTCAAAACTCGAAACCCTTCAGAATCACTCCTTAGAATCCCGATAAGCATCTTATTAGGATAAACCTAATCCCGGAACCCCATAGAACCGTGACAAGACCCGGTTCCGTTCTTGAACCAGCATAAGTCCTCCTTCGCCTCTTGGCCCCCATGCCAAGATTTCAACGGCCGTCCAAAGAGTGCAGCTCGGCAAGCATTACGACGCTTAAGGCTTAGGGTGTTGGGTTTTGGGTTTAGAGTTTTAGGGGTTGAGCGGTTCGGGGTTTGGGTTTAGCGACTGAGGCGGCCGAATGGTTACTTACAATCTTTTCCTCTTGGTCGCCTGCGCTTCGCATTTCACCATGAAGGAGTAAGTTTCTCGCTGGGCTCTTCCTTTCGGCGGACCTACAGGTAACAGTTGTGGTCGAATTCTCGTACCCACCTTTCTTCTAACGTGATGTTTGAGGTTGCCAGGGTTCCTGTGTCCTCCACAGCATCCGAAGCATGGAGCACTCACATTCGAATATGTTGCTGCGCTCGGGTTGATCTGGGGACCCAGAGGTTAGGGTTCAGGGCTTTATGGTTTAATGGTTTTCGGTTTAGGGCTAGGGTTTAGGGTTTAGGGCTTCATGGTTTTAGGGCTTAGGGCGTAAACCCCTAAAGCCCTAAATCCCTAAACCCTGCCCTGGCCTGAGGTCGACGGGTCAGTTGTCTTCGAGGGGCGAAAGTGCTTTGCCTTTGGGCCTTTTTGTGGGAAGCCTGGCTCGAACCAGAGAGCCTTTTTGTGTTAATTCGGGCTTAGGGTTTAGGGTTTAGGGGCTTGGGGTTTAGGGTTTAGGGGCTTTCGGTTTCGGGTTTAGGGGCTTTGGGTTTAGGGTTTGGCGTACCAATTTTTTTAGCAACAGGCCCTAATCGTAAAACTAGGCACCATAAAGATGGGTTCGGGTTCTCTGATCTCTTAAAGGGTAGGCGTTCTTAGGATTTGGGATTCGCGAATGTGGGGGGCACGAGGTGCATGATTGATTGGAGTGCTCTGAGAATTACAGTGTGTTGTGCCGTGTTCTGATTCATCAACACATGATGAGGATTGTTTTGCACGTCTTGTATCAGGGCGGCTGAAACCTTGCAGAACTTGGTGCATGGTGTACTCTGTTAATCCATTTTGCGACTATATTGCTGATGAGCTGCTACATAATATAATGGCATCTGCAGCGACTAGCTTACACCCTAAGCCCTGAATCCCTGAAACGGGGTTCAGGGCCGTTGAAATGCACATTGAGGGCAGGGTTGCGGGGTAAGGAATGAAGTGAGACAGTTGGGGTTTAGGTCGCCAATGCATCTTCTAGCCGTCGTCTGATCTTGCTTGGTACCCTGATAGATCCCTTGTAGGAGCCCTGGTAGATCCCTTAAATGGAGCCCTTATGGATCCTCTATAGGCGCCCATATATTAAAGGAGATCTTACACGATCTTTGTAGGAACTCTTTCCGATCCTTTCTTTTCGGATTCCGGCATCCTGCCATGATGTTCACATTCCGAGGAAGCAGTCTGTTCTGGACGTGTGCCTCGGCTGGAATCTGGCGGCTGAGGTTCAGAGTTCAGGTTTTAGGGTTTAGGGTTTGGGTTTTCTGCTGTCACAGTCAGGACATAATTTTATTCGCTATCACTTCCTGTTACGGAGACATAAACGAAGTTCCGCACCACAATCCCAGATATTGGCATGTTTAGGCTGCGCCGGCAAGCACATATCATTGCTCTGAGCCCATTCGAGATCTTGCTTTTACTACAAAGGATTGCTATTTGTTGCTTCTAGTTACCAACAGTCCCTATCAATTTCTGTTACTGTTATTATTCGTGCTAGTACTACGAAGGCTCGTGTACTTGTTCTGTCTACTGAGAAGCGTAGCGTTGCAGTACGCAAAGGCCAATAGCGCCCCGACATAGACGCAGACACTGATGATGTTCGCCCCATCTTCTTCGAAGTCATGCATGGCCGACGAAGTCAAAAGTTTACCCGTGAGGCCCATGAGGCATTGGTTAAAGCTAGTCGTACGTGTTGATGATCTGGCAATGCCCTTTCTAACACCACAAGCATTCAAGGTTCAGAGATGACGACTACATTATTAGCAACCTGGACGACCGAGCCGTCAAGCAAGCCCTCAACAACTGGGAGGAGGGGAGGGTTGGAGGCTGCAGGCATACCTTCCATGTTAGAGGAACATGAACCGTGCAAAGATTCTACTTGCAGACGTCACCATATCATTCTAGTCTGGTATACCACCAACGCGCGGTCTAGTTAATCCTTGCCGTCCACTGTTGTTTTGCTTTGGTCGGTCGGCTGCTGTGCTTACCACGCCTGCCCTGGAAGTAGCATTCTTTTTTTCGCGACTTGCCGAAATGGAAGTCTAGTTCTTTACCAAGCAGTCCAAGTACTAAGGCTCCTGCAATGTTAGAAGATTTCAAACCCTATCACAACCCAGGAAGCCTTATAGAACCCAGTATGCGCGTAGACTCTCACGCACATTCATGGAAACCTGCCTGCCTGCATGCATGCATGTTTGCATCACGCACAAAAATGTGTATGCATATACACGCACATACATACCAGATGAGGACCAGTTGTGTATGTATGAAGGTGTGTACATTATGTAACTAGGCCAGGCATGCTTGCCTTTGCACATGTGTATAACCTTACCCACCTACATGCATGCACACATCATACACGCATACATACATACATACATACAGGCACATGCACATACGCATATACACGCATCCACACAGGCACATATACAAGCACATATCCCGCACATGTACATTTAATATATACACATATCATATGTGTGTATCTATATGTTTATATATTGACTGTTGTGTTTGTATGGCTGTACGTATGTGTTCATACCAATCTCTATAGCTGTACAAATATCTATATATATATATATTTATATCTATATATCTATATCTATACCTGTATCTGTATACTCACATACATGCATACGTACATACGCGCTACATACCTATATAATTACATATGTACATACGTGCACACATACTACAGACACGCTCACATTCACATCCGCAAACATACCCACAGACATACACAGACAGAGACAGACAGACGCGCGGAGACAGACGGACAGCAGGCATACAGGGACAGTCATCCAAGCATGCATCCATGCATATACATATATGCATACATGCATATGTGTATATGCAGGTCATAGCGACTCCAATATCCCTTAATTGAGGAATATACTTTAAACTATAGTAGGATCGGTGATCTGATTTACGGAATGTTCCGTAATTAAGGGATATTGGAGTCTCTGGGGTTCTTATGTGCATGTATAGGAGATTGCATGCTGCAGGGCCAGGAGACCTTCTGCCCACTAACTCTGGCCTTCGATTACTCGCCCTGCTACAATCGCCACCTGGAGCATACTATAGAGGCCTAGATCATTACCCATACTATATTTGGGGGTTCCTTACTATTTCTATAACTATAGTATGATGGGCCCCAAAACCCTATTCTAATCAATAAGGCCTCTATAGCAGATTGGCCAGATTTTGTGTGGGGCTGGCATTTCAGGTTGGAGGTGATGTTCTGATATTTACAATAAGCATCTAAGAGTACGTAGTTATACGGGTATTGCAGACCCTGAAGAGGGGAAGGAGCACGCTCTCAAATCCTTTTTCTTCACGAGTTGATGAATCAGGGATCCAAAATACTATTCCTCGCTGTTCGCTAATACTCGTTAGTTGCATGCAGCCACCTATTGCGTGCGTATTTCCTTCTCGGAGTCCCTTTTGTAACTGAACAACATGAAGACATGAATCTGTGCTTTAAGGGGCGACTGGCGGACTAGGCCTGGAACTTTTCTATAGTATACAGCACCACGCTGAAAGTCTATCTTGAAGGAGCATGGCTACGTTGGAAGATTCAAATCACCTGCAGAACAGAGATGGGAGTTTCAGAAAGGAGAGGATTCACATACAATGGACAAATATAACCTGAAGTGTAGGACCCTCATTCCAACATATAACTCCGACACCTTGACCCAACACCCCTATGAGAAGACTGCTCGGCCGAGAAACGTGCCAGAAGTACAAGACCACTGAAGAGCGGCTCACGTGCCGAGCAGAGGCATCCAGTTACTGTGCCCAAAGGCGCCCTGGCGCAGGGCTCTGATCCAAAAGGAAACCTTAAACCCCCAAACCCGAAACCCTAAGTGCCTTTTGCTTCAGGGTAAAGGGTTAAGGGCTCAGTCATTTTATTCGTTGATTTTGACTTTTTGGCTTGAGGTCGCACCCAAGTCATATCGGGGATGCCGGAAATAGCCTCGTTACAAGGACAACTACTGAGGTCACGGGATAATAGTACGAGTACGTTTATGGAAGATGCTATACTCGCTAGTTTGGGAATTTGATTCATCCTATTGATTCAAAGGTACTTTGCAGGGAAACGCTGTACGCGATCTTTGAGATCCTCCCAGGGGTTTGGAGCCTGCCTTAACCCATATGATGGTAGGATAGCTTTTGGGTGTGTTCTATTTCTTTAGGTCCTTTGTCGGGCCTGCGGCTTCTATAGGGTGCGACTAGGTTAGCGGTTCTGATAGGGCCTATAGGGGTTTGTTGATGTTTTGAGGTTTGCATAATATCCTCTAGTTTGAGGAGTGCTCTGCAAGTGAGTGTTGTGATGTTTGTCTAGCACGAAGTACGGAATAGCTTGAGGCCCCTGTATTAAACCTGCGGTGTCCCATAGATTCTGGACAAGCCCTGAAAAGCAGCAGTTAAGGGAACCCTGAAGCAACCCCGTTCTAATCATTAAGGCGCCTGGATCAACTGCAGGGTAGTTCTCATGTTGGACTGTGATACTGGGGTCTTAAGAACGTAGGGGCCTTAATACTTACAATAGGGTTTGGGGTTATAATATGATACTATAAATATGATAAGGAGCCCCAAAAACTCGATTCTAACTATTAAGGCCCCTACAATAGTCAGAATGACATACCTTCTAGCCTTATACAGCCGTATTGTAATACCCACCCCAAACTTCATCCTAATTCTGAGGTCCTTGGGAACTTTAGGGCATCTTGAGTTGACTCTCTACGACTTCGCATTGTTGCGACAAACGCACAGTTTGATGCGGTTTGGGCCTTTGCAAGCACTTTTCAAGATCTGTATAAGGTTCTAGAAAGGGCTGTACAGGGTTTTGGGGCTCAGGACCGCAAACAATGGTTGCAAACCTTGGGCTAGCAACCTTACGGAACACCCGACGGCCCTTAACGCGGGAGTCTAACTTAAAAGCAGATGGAGGACCCCTCCACCGAAAGTTGCCATTGCAGTTCCTTTTCGAGATTACCTTAAAGGATCCTAAACATGTAGCTGGTTAAACCCAAAAAAGGAACTACAATGGATAAATTTGGTCGAATCAAAGGCTATGCAACTCTCTCGGAGCAAGCCCAGGTGTCCTACGAGGACAATCGTTACAGCCGATGGCGAGGCCGGGTCAGCTACTGTACGCCCCAGTCCTAAACCCGCAACCCTAAACTCCTAAATCAATACACCATACCCTGGAAGGGCCCCCACCCTGTCATAGTGGTATAATAGGAATATAATACGGCCCTAATATAATCCTTATACTCACTCACTATTACAGGGTGGGGGCCCCTTCTACACCATACCCTAAACCCCAAACAGACCGACACCGCTACTAAAGTGCTGATCGCATGCTTGCTTCACGTCAGCACTGTACCAAGACCATGGAGACACCAGTTGACGACCATCGTGAAATAACCGACACTTATGAGCAGTAAAACCGTATATAGTGTAGTCATCAGGACCCTTGAGGGCGGCAAGGGGAAGGAGGGTTGCGGTCCGTAATGGACCTACTAAGGACTTGATAAGGGTCTAATAAGCCCGATTGAAGTGAGTATAGTACCACCTCCCTAAGGGTCCCTATGATGTATACATATATCATATATATATATATATATGAATGTGTAATTTTCTGTGTATATATTTGTGTATAGACATACACACACACACACAAACCAGAACCTGTACCCTGAACCCCGTCTCATGTTCCCGAGCCCTCAGCGTCAAACCTTAACCCATAAACCCAGAGAGCAGCCTGGCTACAAGAAAAGGCTGACTAGGACCTAGAGTAGGCCCTTATTCCCTTTTTTGAGGGTTCAGGTTCCCTTATAACTCCCTTTAAACCAAAAAGGGCACCCTTTTTATTCCTAGGCTACGCTTAGGTCTAGCTGAAAGCGTCCCAAACTTAGTAGCTGAGCCGGCATCCTTGAACCCTTTGGTTAAAATTTACAATCATTGAAAAGGTTAACCCTTTTTGGGCTAGGGTACTCAGCCCCGAAGCACATGGCATGCTCGAAACGGTCTAGGGTTTAGGGTTTAGGAAACCCTAAACCCTAAATCCTTAACTCCCTGAACCTTAAACCCGGACCTAAACCCTAAACCCGGAAGGCAACTATCCCGCTTAACATGGAGACCTGTGAGGCGAGCGGGGCCCGGGTTTCGGATGTAACGGGTTTAGGGCTTCACGGTTTTGGGGTGTTTCAGTTTTTGGGTCTTAGTGTGTTGGGGTTTGGGGGTATTGAGGTTTTAGGGTTGTGAAGGCGTTGGAGTTTTGGGGTTCTGGGGTTCTAGGGTTTGGGATGTAGTACGGGGGCCTTTGTGTTTGAACAGGGTCCCTGAGAGGGTGTTTTGCAGGGTGTTAAGGGTTTAGGGCTGGATAGAGACCATCTCTTGCCGGGTCGCTTGCGGAATAAGTGTGGCCCATCCATGCTTTGAAGACAGGTGCCCAACCCCTCCGCTTGCCTGTGCCTCTTGTCCCTGAACCCCTATTCCCTAAATACTAAAGCCCTAAACCCTGTCTAAATCTTGTTGTCTGAGCCCAGAAGCTTTTCGAATGCGCCCTAATCCCAAAACTCTGCTTGCTCGCCGGAAGGCTTTGAAGGGCTCAAAAGGAGCAGAATCTTCGCGGTCTGAAGACAGTAGCCATGGGATGCGGAGCAAGTGCCTCGGGAACCAGAGTGCAGCCGGTGCTTCCTGCGCGACCTTCATCAGTGTTTGGGTGGCAGAACAGCTCATGATCCTCAAAGACCCTAAACGCCAAACTTCCAAGATCCATTACTTAGTCCCTAAGTCTAAGACCCCTAAAGGCAGAGAAATCTCTTCAAGCAAACCCCAAACAATCCGAGAGCCCTACAGTAAACGTAATCCAAGCCCCAAAACCCCGAAGCGCTGAACCGCCGGAAGCCGAACCCTGAGAGCCATGGACCCCCCGAAGTAAGCATCTTGATGTGCCTTAAACAGCACTCTTTGATGTCATATCGGTGAGTAGATGAGTCTATGCACGTTCACTCTCTCTCTCTCTCTCTCTCTCTCTATATGTATATATATATATATATATATATATTCATGTATATACATATACATGTATATTTCATCTATGTATGATGTATGCATGTGTGTATGTACAGTTTTGGGACAAGTGCACAAGCTGTCATGACAGGCCGTTCTGCCGGCAGCTGCCCCAAACAGCAGAAGACCAGTGAGAAGACCCAATGCTACGCAAGAAACTCCGAAGATAATATAGGGGCCTTAATAATTACTAATACTATTTTGGGGGTTCCTTATTATAATTCTAGTATAATGGGCAAAACCCTATTAAATTATTAAGGCCGCTATATTGGACCCTTCGCAAAGAAGCCTACCGCAAAGCCTACTGTTACTAAAAATCACCTCTGCCTTGAACTCTAAACCGAGCACCCTTTCCAACCAAGCCACACGTATCTGCCAGGGCACATTAGGTCGAATAGTCGTATACCCTGAACCAAAAAATCTCACCGTACGTGGGCGGTTCCCAAGTTAAGGTCCCTTTGTGTGGTCCCCAAAGTAGTCCTTATAAGCAGGGCCCTAAAAGGGATCCTAGTGTAGAGGACTACCCATGTGGAGGCTCTTGTTATGTAGCAACTCCACAGAGTTCCTATTCGCTCAACTTCGCATACTCGTCAAAAGAGCCTCCAAGTAACCCGCCGTAAAACCCCACACGTCTGTAAACAGCTCGCCGAAAGCACCCCAAAAACCCTGAACCCTAAACCTATGTATTCCATAGCCTAAACCCCCAACCCTAACCCTACTCCATACCCTAAACCCTAAACCCTAACTCTACTCCATACCCTGAACCCTAAACCCTAAACCTACCACATAAACCTTCTTCAGCCCTTGAGCCCGAAGCCCAGGTCGTCCCAATGCAGGAAGAGCCACCCTCTCCAGCGTCGCCTAAGGACGGTCCCAGAATACTGACCCTAAGGATTCTAAACTATGGGAACTATGGCATATTCCTTATAATGGGTATTGCAGGATTTTGTCCATCAGCAGTAGTATTGGTAACTATTTAGGAACCTATATTATCGTACCTTATTACAGATCCCTTACAGCACCCCTTATAGACGGTCGGGAGAGTTTGAGGTCTCCCAGTACTATCGGAGCCCTAATCATTGCCTATACTAGTTTGGGGGTTCCTTATTATCATTATAGCAGAATGGACCCAAAACCCTGTTCGAATCATGAATGCCAGTATATATGAGTCACCTTTGGCACTTTTGTTGTTTGGGTGGGTGTTTTCTTTTATGTAAGTCCGAAATAGTGGGTCAGAGGCGTACGATTTTGTTGTTATGGGGCTGCTGGGGGAGCCTAGTTTTCTTGGTCTAACATAGGGTTTCTGCCGTGGTAGGGCCGGGGATAACAAGCCTGGCTGGTTTTGAAAACTGTGGATACCTTCCAACGAGCAAGGCTCCTTCCTTGTTTAGGGTGATTTTAGGTTTTTTTCACTTTCAGAAATTGCCGAATAGAAGGATGTTGTGGAAAGAATTTGGTGAGCAGCAGGGGAAGTGGCGGCTGATGGTTCAGGGTCCAGGCTCCAGGGCGAAGCCCAAAAGAACTGACATTTTTAAGGCTCGGGTGTTGTAGCATTTTGGATTTCCTTGCACAGGTAGGTGTTTCTTTGGGCTCAGTCAGGGGTGACCATGGCAACAAGTAACGGGAGTAGAGCGACCTCACGCGTAACAGCACCTCACGATGGAGCAGCACAGTGGCCTTTACTATTGCAGCCTCTCAACTGGAAACAGGCAGTTGTGATACTTTCTGTTTTTGTTGTTTGATGGCTTCTTCTTGAATACAGATCTCCACGAGTATGTTTGGTTCCTCCTGCTAGGCGGAGTAATGGTAAGCTCACGCGGTTTGGGGTTTTGGGCAGTCAGGACGAGGATTTTCAACCAAGACCTGCGCCAAAAAAACCACCATAGATCCTAGACTCGACCTCCCAAGCTCCAAAATCCCATGCCCAAGCCCTAACCTTGAAAATAATGGTCGGAACACGTCCCTTTTAGTCCTTTACTGGTAAATGTGCTCCCAAAACCCAAGTCTAATCAAGGCCCTGATGCTCACGTCCAAGGGGCTCCGGGGTTGAACGGGCGATCGCCAGGAAACCTCAGAGGAACCTGTGACGATGACGACAAGCGACTTGTCGTGTGAAGTAGTCCATACTTACGGCTCACATAAGTTCTGTTGAGCCCGAACTGTGCTTTACCGCAAGGGGCAGAAGTTCCGTAGATGGTGTCAGATGTATGCCCTGCAGGATGCATGCATGGCCCTTCCATGGATAGCTAGACGCACAGATGTGACAACACGGTCGGCAGCATCCGTCCCGATACAACCAGCCTGCTTCTTCCGTGGTCAATGCTGGAACAGAGGTATGATGCTGCTTCTACTAGGATTTTCCATCAAAAACCCAGTAATTAGAACACCGCACGACCAGTCCCGGAATTTGGAAACGGGTTCCTGGATTAGATTTCTGGGAGGCTCTGTTGAAGTTCTTGATGCGGGCATGGAGGATTTGATCCATGGTCCAAAGCGAACAAATCCAAAGCAGCAGTCGAGATGGTTTTACAGCCCCGCAGACCTTAAATCCTGAACCTCCTACGCAGTGTTAGGGAGACGCCTTACAGGGAGACCCTTCTTAACCCTACTTCTGGCTCTCTTCAAAAGGGCCCTAATCCTAACCTCTATTTTCACCCTAACTGCCTGAACACGTCCTCTGAAACCCTTAAGCACGAACTCTCTCAACCTGTCGGCCCCTGAAACTTGGACGCCAAAGAACATACCTCCTTTAGGGTTCCTTATGGTTTCCCTTATATACATCCTTCAAAAAGGTCCGGGCAGCCCTCGATTGCGAAGTTTCTAGAGTATCTAAGAACTGAGCCATGCCAGAGGGCTCAAGGCTTGTGACTGTTTCGAGAAGCTTTAGGATTTTGGGTTTAGGATTAATTGGGTTTAGGGTTTAAGGTTGAGGGTTCAGGTTTTAGGATTTTTGGGATTGGAGGTTGCGCGTTCATGCCGCAAGCAGGAAGTCAAAAGCCTGATCCCAACTCTGCACCCCCGGAAGCCCGAAATCGTATCCAGGACCTAAACCCGAAAGCCTAAACCCAAATCTTTCAGCGTCTTAGCAGGCCCTACAAGGTCTATGTCTATAATGGAAGTCCCTGAACACAGTCTGTCCAACAGGTCGGCGTGCGAGGCCGTTTCCAGCATGCTCAAAGCCAGGGTTCAGGGTTCAGGATCCAGCAGAATGTATGATTTAGGTTTAGGGTTTGGTGCAAAGGGCTCTGGGTTTCGGATTCAGGGGATGCTTCTTGGTCTGTGCATCCCAAATATGCTCTTCTTGGGTTTCGCAGGTTTCTTCGTTTACGGTATGTCTCACAGGCTTCCAGGTCCAGGTGACCTTGAACTGAAGCCAACCGATAAGACCACAACGTATCCTTAGTTTCGCCCCGCTGCCTTTGGGTTTGATTTAAAGTTTGGGGCTAGGGTTGGGGGGGAGAGGATACTATAGCGTTATGGATTTGCCTAAATAGTAGGACCCTTATTATAAGGACCCCAAAATAAGGTACGCCTTATTTTCGGAAACTCCCATTTGAGGGCCTGGGGTCTTGGGTTTGAAGCTAACGACTTTAGAGTGTAGGGTGACATATTGACCGACTTGGTAAGCAGGTTTCGCGGAGATCTGTATAGTCCCCCAACCCTGAACACTAATCCTCTAAACCTTGAAACCCCAAACCGAAACCCGAGGACCTAGACGCCCTAATTTAGGGGCCTTGATAATCAGACAAGAAGTTTGGGGGTCCACTATAGTATCATGCCATAATTATATGTAAGGAACCACCAAAGTAGTATTGGTAATTATATATTTAGGCCCCTATACTACAGAACCCCATTATAGAGCCCTTCTAGTCTCCCTGTTTAAGGACACCGTTAAAGGAAACCTACAATTAGTATGTAGGCCTTTTTTGTACACCCCTAAAGCCTGTACCCCAGTCTCTCTGGGCCAGGTTCTGGAAGAAGATGAGCAGCAAGTGCCATGGGCTTCCCAGTGGCGATCTTTTGCCCTTTTTCTGTTCGGGTCTTCATATTAAAGCCCTAAACCCTAAGCAGTAAACCCTAAACCTTAAACCCCAAACCCCAAACCCTAACCACTGGACCCTAAACCCTAAACCCTCAAACCTTAAACGCTAAACGAAAAGGGTACCTTTCTTTTAATCTCTAGGAAACACAGGGTACCTTTCGTTGTATCCCCTGACCAAGAAAGGCTACCCTGGTTAAACCCTGACCAAGCAAGGCTCTTATTTTTCAAACCCTAAACCCTACCCAGCGGAGTCGTCCTCGTGAAGTCCTGAGGGGTTAAACCATTGCCTGTGGCAAAACGAATTCCAGATTCCTAAAGCTCTGTAAAGGCGGACGGGAAAAAGGCCCTATAAACCCTAAATTCCCTAAGCCTCTAGACCCTAAATTCCCTAATCCTCTAGACCCTAAATTCCTTAATCCTCTAGACCCTAAATTCCCTAAGCCTCTAAACCCTAAATTCCCTAAGCCTCTAGACCCTAAATTCCCTAAGCCTCTTTACCCGGTGCTCAAAAATTCGCCGTACCCTAACCGCGAGGTGCCGGAGCTCCTGGGAGTCGATGACCGACCCCAACGAGGCCAGAGACCCTTTGGAGCCTCTCTACTTTAGGGTTTAGGGGTTTAGGGTTTAGGGGTTTGAGGGTTTAGGGTTTAGGGGTTTAGGGGTTTAGGGTTTAGGGGTTTAGGGGTTTAGGGTTTAGGGTTTAGGGCCCATCTATGGGGGTATTGGCTTTGAAGGGCGGCTTGGGGTGTCAGGGTATTGGGGGAGGTTCCGAAAATAGGGGTAGCTTATTTTGGGGTCCTTATAATAAGGATCCTACTATTTCGGATACTATATTTGGGTCCCCTATTTTCGGAAACTCCCATATGATTGTAATCAGACTAGGGCTCCAGGGGTTGAAGGATTTAAGGGTTTAGGACTCACGTATGGGGATTTAAGGTTCGGGGCTTTAGGGGTCAACGGTTGAAGCCATGGGCCCCTAGTATGGGCCATTAACCCTGGGATCCTTATATACCTACTATATACCCTATCTAGACTCTTAAGGGCTTACGGGCTTAGTAGCTGAGTGGATACACTTTACACTTTTTGGGATGATATTACCCACTATAAAGCTAAAAGTGTACACTTTTTGGGGCCTATGAACTCAGCAACTGAGAGGGTGTGAGGGTTTGGGGATACATATAAGTAAAATTGAAGTTAGGGGCTTGGTGTTCAGGGTTTGGAGCTGCTTGTGCGATCAATATAGGAGCTACTAGAAGTAGGAGTAATGGCTATAGGAGCTTTGATGATTGGCAATCAGTAGTAACATGCCCTGATAATCCATGCAGCCACAGCAGAACCTCCCCAAAGCCGTCTTCTAATTTTCAGGACACTTTTTTTGACGCAAAGGAGCCTCCGTCAAAACATGTGCTGCGCGGTTGAGTAGTTCTTAACTGAAGCTCCCCGGATTTTCTCCTGCCACAACCGCCGCTCCTCTAACTCTAACCGCAGCGGCGAAGATGACCCTGGGTAAATCCCCAAAGCCCTGAACACCTGAAGCCTGAGCTTTGAACCATCCTCAACTCAAAGCCCTAAACCCAAAACCCTTAGCCCCAAAACGCCCAAATGACCCCACAGAACCCCGTAAAGCCCGATAAGGGCCCTGTTGACATCCCTGTACCAGCAGCATATGACTGTCAACCGGCTCTGATATAAGTCTGACTGCCTGTCTGAACATGAATAACCAAATAAGTCAGTAAATATGTCTCTCTCTCTCTCTCTCTCTCTCTCTATATATATATATATATGTAATAGACAGATACACGAGCAGTACATATGCATATGCATTTGCAAATGCATATGCCTGTATGTATGTACATATAGAATATGCATCCATAAACAACTCACTAAGCAATTAAATGCAGACATGTATTTACATATATATATATATATATCTGTCTAAATATGTGGTAGACGTGTGTATGTAAGTATACAGATAGAGAAAGATAGATGGACAGCTTTATACAAACTGTCAGGTCCCCGAGGGTGTCGCTCTCGAGCCGAATCGGCTGACCCACGAGGAGCTCCTTAGTGTGGTTTAATGTAGGACCCTAGGCCTAGAACATCCATAGAAGGAGCCCCAACAAAGGCCCAAGGTTTCTTAATTAGGTTCCTACATCAGGGTTTTGGGTTCTTAATTTTGGGCTTTGGGGTTTCGGGGTTTGGTTTCTTGCCCTGACATAGTCAAACTTTGCAACCTGGGTACGGACTCAGCAATAGTTGAATAATACTCTTTATATAGACAAATTAGGACCTGAATAGTAGCCCTCTGGGGGCAGTACCTAATTTGCAACCTGGTCGTGCAGGAGCATGTCCATGACCTGAACGTGTTCCGTTCAGCGGTCGAGCTTTGTCCCGCCACTTGGAGAACGCTTGGCATCGGTAGCCAATTACGATTCAGAGCTGTGGCTTGTTCGGGGCGCCGGGTAAGCACGCGATTCACATGTCCTGCAATTTCGGGTTGAGTTGCCGCGAGATTGAGAGTGTCGGGCAGATCTGTCGCGTCATCAAAGCTGCCATGTTCTGGTGTGTCTCAATCCAGAACCGAAGCTGGCATCTCAAGGCAGCATCGAGACATGCCTTCGAGCCTCCACATGTCCAGAACCTTCTCAAGAAAGCATGAAGCTTCCGAGGAGACATTCTCCACGATCTTGTCCCGGCGGCGCAAACGCTTTGATGACTGACACGTCTAAGACTCCGGCCGGACAGAGTCCGTTTTCTGCCGTGGTTTGCAGTTTGTCCGAACATGCCGAACATCTTGCCTCCAAACATCCGTGCAGCAGACAGTTCAGCGGTGTCTCAGGACTGCCGTGGGCAATTGCTTTTTGGGTTGGTTTACATTGCAGCTGGACCATCCCGTTTCGTTCATCCAAACCTTCAGACATCTTAGCATCATTAGCAGCAGTGCCTGTACAACCACCAACAGCAACGGCATTGGCATCGGCATCGGCATCAGCAACTGCCTCAGCAACAGCAACAGCATTAGCATCAGCAACAGCCACAGCAACAGCAACAGCGCAGCAGCAGCAGCAGCAGCAGCAGCAGCAGCAGCAGCAGCAGCAGCAGGCGCAACAACAGCAACAGCAGCAGCAGCAGCAGCAGCAGCAGCAGCAGGAGCAGCAGCAGCAGCAGTAGCAGCAGCAGCAAGAGAGTGTGTGCAGTGTAAAGGCCAGCACCAGACTCCTTTCTGGAACCTCCGCGGGAACGAGTTTCCTTCGACGAACCGCACAGAGGCTCAGGGGTACTTAGAATTATTTTCGATTTTTGGTCCCTATAATCCTTAAGACGCAGCTGAAATTCTGATTTTGCCAGGGGTCTAAGTTCAGTATAGGAGTAAGGCTTGGCAGTGGTCTCACTAACAGCTCATGCAACGTCACAAACTGGAGGGTGTCCTCGCACATGCTCCTTGCAATAGAACCGCATCGAGAGAGCCACCAAGGGCGAAACAGAAGAAGAAGAACGAGATGAATACGGACACCAAAATAGCAAAGCAAACAGATGAAAATCAAGCATCACAGCCACTTGTCACAGTTTTGTAAGAAACAGCCACAACAACGACGACTACGACAACGACAGCACTCACCGCAACCACGAGCCCAGATGCAACCTTTGGTTTGTGTTGGGGTTCATGGTGTTTGATTCTTGGCACTGTCCCGACCTTCATCAAGAAACGTTTAGCAGGACTCCGTTATAAGGCAGCCTTCGTGCATCCTGTTGTGCTGTTCGGCTTTCTGAGACATCGCTGGCTCTCGAAATGCTGCGAGAGCGCCAGTTAAGGGTTGTCGAATTGGGTCTCTAGATCAAAGCGAAGGCCCTGGGGGGGTATATTCTAGTATATACATAATCATGATCCCGGAGGAGTTATGTCGGTAATCATTGAGGTTTCTATACCAAGTTGGTGAGTACCGTGTGTTGTTGATGATCACATTGCGTAAGCGCAGAGCGCCGCGATGTGTCCCAGCGCGAACGCATGTCGATCGCGAGTCTTGGAAGTAGCTTTCTGTAGGCTCTTGGTGGCGAGGCATATTCGGTGATTTCGGCTCTTGCTAGTATCGGCACCGCCATTTCTTAGACTCGACAGTGCTGGAAAGCTTCTTTGCCCACACAGCTTACATGCACAGCTGTGAAATTATTATTGTGACAGAACTCATGAATGGTTTGAGCATTGCCTTGATTCCTTTTTCTATCTTGGCCGCTCTTCAACCTCGAAGCTTTGCAAACATCTGTTGAGGTCTCTTTCCTGAACCTGACCCATGCCCTTCGCAAGTGCCCGACAGCATCGCGCGGGATCTCGGGATTGCCGCGTAAGGTTCAAGCAGAGTTGACGAACTCCAGATGAGCATGTCCAGCTAGAATCTTTCTCTCTCTCTTTCTCTCTCGCTTTCTTTCTCTCTCTCTCTCTCTCTCTCTCTCTCTCTCTCTCTCTCTCTTTTAATTATACGCTCCTATGAACCTGTCTAATAGCCTATCTCACAGCCAGCAAAACACACACACACACATCACACATCCCCACATGCATTGTACATACATAGATACACGTTCTAGGTGGTGCTATCGGTTGAGTAGATACATGCATACATGCGTCTGTACACATATACGCACACATAAATGCATGCATACCTGCTTGCCTACACAAAATGCATACATACATACATGCATACATCTACATGCTATCTACATACATTCGCATACACTCACACACATTCAGAATACATGCATGTACAAACACTCACATACAGTGGTTTAAATGTCGTTTACAAGCATACATTTACATACAATTACATACATTTACATAAGTTTACATACATTCGCCTACATTTACATACATACGTATACATACACATATACATACACATATGCACATACACATAAACCTTTGTATAGGCATACACATGCACATATATGTACATATACATGCACATGTACATTTACATATACAAACACAAGCACATACTCATGTACACATACAGATACTAGACACATACGTATACACATACCTATACAAATACATGGACACATGCATGTAAATATACACATACATATACACATGCGTATGCACATGCAGAGGCATTTATACATATATACATATATACATGTATACAAAGATACATACATACATACATACAGATAAACAGACGTACTATATATCTATACCTATATATACACAATTTTAGATGCATACATATATACATACATTTGTTTTTTCCCGGTTTGGGGGCGGCCATTTGACCAGCTAACGGAGCGTGGGGAGGTGGCGCAGAAATCTATGCACATAGCGTGCGCGCACCAGACAGGGGTGGGATATAACCAGCAGTCGGAGAAGCTGTCCCACCCCGCACAACAGAATCAAATATGCAGGCGCATGGACACTGCATAAGACTGCTCGGAAACCAGACAACCGACACCTAGAATGAACAAATTGGACCTTATAGAAGTGCAGGTCTTCCTCACGGGTTTCGGATGAAGACAGAACACCTGCATCGAAGTGATATCGGGGATATCGAAGCAATTGCGCTAAAATCCACAGCAGAGCGCACTTAGCAGCAGCATAGAGGCCGTAGGACCTCGACATTCAAAGAAAAATCGTGCTTGCATCGATCCAACACCTGACCGTCTGCGCACAACCCGTCTCCATGTCCTTCGTGCCCACGAACGCTTGAGGTGTAGCAGTTGCCAACACTCAGTTCGATGATCCAGATGGCCTCGCCTGACGAGCCTCTGGCTGATGATGCACGTCTGGAAAGCCAGCGGCCGTTTTGAAGCCAGCCGCAAAGTCGTCGACCGTGCAATATGCAATGTTCACCATGTCCACTTTACACAGCGTGTCCTTCGTGCCCTTGAGCACCATCACGTCGGGTGAGGGCCAAACCTGAATGCCCAGCTTGTGCATGGCACGAATGCGATCATGCACTGCATGACCGTATCGCAGGTGCTGGGGCGTTGCAATTTTCCGCGCTATCTGTCAATTTGCGCCTACATGCTATAGGTTTAAGGCCGAAATCTGTCTCCTGCATTTTTGCTGGTTTACTGCTTTCAAAACATCAAGGCAGCGGATACAGATCGGTTTTTTTAACAGAAAACTTTCGCACCAGCACCTGACCACTCACAACCGAATATTTTAGTTGTTTATTGAAACCCGTTATTTCGATATATGTGTGATATTCAAGTGCACAGAGAAGCAGCAGAGAGAGTTCTTTTTTAGGGCGCACGCATGTGTTCCCATGTTCTGATGTCGCTCACTCAACCTGAAAAAGCTTCACGATTTCGGTGAAAGCAGTCTGTTGTTGTGGTTTTCATAAACGAAGGTAGCGAAAACGCATGGGCCAGTTTTCGGCCTCAGACCATATACATATATATATATATATATATGTATATGTATAGATACATGCAAACATACATACATACCTGCATTGCCATACATGTTCATACATAGGTAGGTATGTATGTACGTATGTATCTGAGTATACATATGTTTATATGTTATATGCATACAGAGAGAGAGACAGACAGAGGGATAAAGATATAGCGAGAGAAAGAGGAAGAGGAAGATAAAGAGAAAGAGAGAGGGAGAGAAACAGAGAAATGCAGAGGTTGCGGCAGAGGCAGCGTTCAAAACGAGCGCTTGTCACCAAGTAGATAATGTGTATACACACAGGTCCTGCAACGTATCTCGTTCTGACCGGTTCTTCTGTGTTCGTAAAGCCATGCTGCGGATATTTGCGGCTTTTCCGGGAACCTGCCGAAAGCTTGGCCGCATTTTTGAAATCCCTGAGGCTTCCCTGATGCAAGAAGCAGCCACTTTCGGGGGAAAGTTAATTCTAGATTCTACACGTTGAGCTGGGTAAACATGTTTACTGTATCGTATTGCCGTCCGCCACGGCCCGGTCGCAGGTGAAAAGTAGTTTCCACACAGATTAGTTAATAGGTTCAGATTAGACCAGCAATGTGAGGGGGAAGGGGATACGGAGAACGTGCTTCGGCCCGAGCAACGCCAGAATGGGTTTGGAGAGGTGGCCCACTTAAGGAGTAGGTGGGTCACCGGGAAAGGGATTAAAGGATCAGGGGCAGGAGGTTTTTCGAAGGAACCACCGCTTTTTCGAGAGCTGAGCCGACCTTTGCACCTGAATTCTGCAACTGGTGTCTCGCAAGTGGTGCCTGCAATGTGGAGCTTCGGGGAATAATCGTATTTAACGACTTTCAAGGAATGACCGAAGGCACTCACCGGATTCCGATCGCAGGGCGACCGGCTAAATGGTTTCTGCGTTGGTGAACCTAACCTGAGGTTGTCGGAGACCTTGCATCCCAAGACTTACCCGAACTAGGCTTAGCCAACCTGCACAAGGGGTCCTTGATCACGTCAGGTGGGATAAGTGTCCTGACATCCCAAGCGTCCAAGCATCTACCATTAAAGTTTAAGAGTTCTTCCAAATTTCCTGCACCCAAGTACACTCTACCCTAAACCTTAGCTTAAGTGCCCTAAACTCAATCCCCGGTACCGAATAAGTGGCACCCACCTGCTTCGGCAAGTTGTCCTCACATAGGGTTCGGAATGATTGGTATGAGTGTAGTAGTTTCCCTTATAGTTCCCCTATCTGTACATATCTATATATCTATTGTGTAGATGTATATGTATAAATATTTAGCATAAAATATGTTTCCTGCAAAAAATTGAATGCCACATGGAATCCGGGCCCGGCACACGCAGCAAGCTAGGTTTTGTCCCACCTCTGCAGCTCCATTTCGGGGTTTAGAGTTTGGGGTACATGGGTTAACGGTACTTGGGCTTAGTCTGTGAAACATTTGGTTTGGGCAGTTGCTGCGAGTTTTCACGTCGTTGAAAGAAGGTAGCTGGAGGTGATCTGAGATTTTTGGCGGAATGAGCTCTGCCCCATTGTCAAGATTTAAACGGTGGTTTGACGTCGGCCTGCTTCTCCGGTGCTCTGCAGCACTGGGAAGAAGACTTTTTCAGTCAAGCCAGAGGCCCTAAACCTCAAAGGCCGAATCCCAAATGCCAAAAGCTCAAGCCCAACCAGCCCTATGCATCTAGTCTTCAGGCCTGTCAATCATCGTCCGGTTGAGCCTGCAGTCTCGCGATGACGTCCTAAGACGCGCTGGGCGACCAAGAGTTTAAGAGCTCAGATTCCACTGCAAATTCGGCAACTACACTTGCATGCCGATGCACCTTGCGAGCATGCGCCGTGCGACTACTCGTACTGCCAATGACAGTACGAGAATTTCTGCGGAAGCCGTGCTCAGGGACCGATGCTGTGATCAGAGGCTTGGATTTCGCAGCTCGTTTTACGACTGTGCCCATCGTTGTTGGGGATAGCGTGCGGGTTTAGGGTTCATGTAGGGCTTAGCATTTAAAACTCTTTACTGGGTTATGCAGACCGGGTCATAAACACTTTAAGAGCCTGCACTTGAAATTTCAATGCTACCTTAAGTTCCTTTTCCATGGTTTGGGGGATTGCAGATGCTGTATCAGGGGGGCCTTGACAAATTAAAGCCACCAAAATGCCAATCTGCTTATGTCGGCGTCTAAAGCATCGCCAACTCAATATAACGGAATCACAGAATCTTACAGTCCACCGCAGCGACCAAATTGAAGCCAATGTTGTAGAAATGAGTCAGTGTGATCTCTGGCACGGCTGCTGCTGATTTGAAGACCCCGAGAGTCCAACATGCCAAAGACATGGTCCTGTATTCAATATCTCTATGGTAATCTGACCCCGAATCCTAAGCCCTAAACACCCTAAACCCTAAGCCCTAAACCCTAAGCCCTAAACCCTACAGCCCGAAATACCAAAACCATATAGCATTCCATGGGGAAGGTTACTCAGTTCTAGCATCTTTGGAGTCTCCGGGGGAGAGATGCGAGCTTGGGAAGTAGTCAGGATTCTGACCGTCCAGGAGCTTCCTAAACCCTAAACCCTAAACGCTAGACCCTAAACCCTCAAACCCTAAAACCCTAAACCCTAAAACCCTAAACCCTAAACGCTAGACCCTAAACGGATTTCTCAGCAGACGGAAGAAGGCGCTCACAAAAAAGAAAACCTAAACGACACCAGCCCGTTCGCCCCCTCCACTTAAGGGTTTGAGGCTCAGTGCCTAGGGTTGTGGGGGCTTCAGGATTCATGTCCTCGGCTTCCAATTCGAGGTTGAAGGCGGCAGTCTTGAAGGTTTGGGCCTTGATAATTACATACGGTTTTCAAGCATATTACTTATGTTACGATATAATCACAGTGAGGAACCCCAAACCGAATTTGCGTTATGATTTAGGCCTCTGTATTAAGACTTAGTACCAAATAGGTTCAGTCTTCGCGGACCGTGCAAAGCCCACCAAGAAGGCCGTCAGTGGCCCGTGTGCAACTCTTCGAAACCGTCGTAATGGACCCCATACAGTGCGTAAACGCAGTTCCTTATGACGTCTAAGACCTTGATGTAACCCGCAGAACCCTCAGTCACTTCCGGTACAGAGCTTGTTGAATCCATTGAGCCCTCATTCACTTCCTGAAGAGGAGCTCAGTGTCCTAATTTCCAACATGGGAGAGCTCGACGAGTCAGCTGTGAAGTCATTGCCGGAATTCTTGTGGCCGGACTTGGGAACCCTAAAACCCTAAACACTTAAACCCTAACCCGGGCTGCGATCCATGCACACCGGAGTAGACCCTGAAATGTTTGTATATAAAGACGGCGGCTATCTAGAGTTGTATACGTGGGACGCGCCATTCAAGGAAGTCTGATAATGTGACCGTGGTCAATGTAGCCCTTGATTAGCACAGCAATCTTGAACTGCCGGCCTTACTGTAAACTAATGGCGTTGAATTAATGTTCGGATCCCTATTGTATCCCTTACCCTAAGGGTCCATGTACCGAAATAGTATATACTTTGGGCCCAACGTACCCATATAGGGAGTACTTCAAGGCCAATGTATATACTATTTAGGTACATCGACCCTTAGGGTTATTCAGGATGCGCCTAACCTTAGGGGTACTTAGTATTCTTTTAATTTTTGGTTATTATAATCCCTAAGAAACAGCTAAACTTGTAAGTTCAGTATAGAACCCTAAACCCTAAACCCAGTAGTTGCAGTAACACTGTCGCGAAGCAGCAGTGCGAGACCTTCACTCACATCAGCTTTTCATCTAGTCCTGTCATGTTGCCGAGCTTGTTACCTTATGTGGGAGTTTCCGAAAATTAGGGGTACCTTATTTGGGGGCCCTTATAATAAGGATCGTACTATATAGGGTAGCATATTAGGTTCCCCTATTCTGGGAAACTCCCATGTTTTTAAGTCTAAACCCCCCAAGCCCTTCAAATCCGAGAACCCTAAGCCTTAAACGCGAATAGTAACCCTTAGACCCTGTCAGTCCGGGCCCTTCGAAGGCTTGCCAGAGCACTATTGTGTTTTCCAGGCCATGTGGCCTTCTCATTGCATGCCACACAAGGCAGACGCCTGTGCCTGAATTTGTAGATTTCAACTTTCTCCCAGTCTTCTGATTCCGCTGTACGGACAGGTTCATGGATCTCCAGCAACGAAGCCTTCCGGTTCGGAATGCTACGGACATGCCGTAGCCGTAAGGCCCACACCCTGAGGCTAAGTCATCGGGGTATATGTTAGAAGCTGCCCCCACCCTGTAATAGTGGTATAATAGGAATATAATAGGGCCCTACTATAATATTAGTATAATCCTTATGGTCACTATTACAGGGTGGGGGCAGCTTCTGATGTATATGTCAGCTTTGGTGCATTTTGGTGAAGACGAAAGCTCAGGGCTAGTTGAAGCTGGCTGCTGGCTGCGATGTTAAACCTGAAAGACACGGAGTGTCAGAGTATGACGTATCCTAATGGAGAACCTACCACCTTAGATAATGAGATCATTATATCAATGATAGCCTTACTACCCCTTTATCCTGAAGCCGCCATGACTGTTGAGGCTGGGGCAGGGATGTTGGGCTCTTAAGGAGTCTTCATCTCCAGGGAATCCGGGCTAAGGGCTCTTGTTGAGGAATTCCTTTTATTTAATCATCATAAACACAGCATGTGATTTCCCTACCCGAAGCGTGAAACACGAACCCCACACTTTTAAACGCACCAAAGCCCATAGCAAAAGCAACAACCTAAGCTCATGTTAGCAGTATTTGCCGAGAGATCCGCGCAAAATTGGACGGCCACGTGGTGAGGCCGTGTCTGGCTGCGCACGTGAAAATGGGGCACCCGTGTCCGAGGTTGCGCATGAGATGCACTGGTCATTCAAGGTTGAGGAAATGTGTGGTGCAGGGATTTTTGGTTTGGGACTGCGGGACTTCCGGGTGTAGGCTTCTAGGCTTCTGGGCGTGATTTTTCTATGGTATGAAAGTTTAGGGTTTAGGGTTTAGGGATACATGGGCCTGATCAGCAAAGCAGCCCTGAAACAGATCCTCGACGCGACAGGTACCCAAAACCCCAATCTGTTCATTCAATGTCTCTAACACGATGGGCAGTCCCCAACCGTAGTTCATTTTTCTACGCACCATGAATACGGGAAGCCTCGTTCGGCTATTTGCCGACATAAACCTTAAACCCTACACCCCAAAACCCTTAACCCCTAAACCCTAGAACCCTATAAACCTAGCCCTAGTAGCCCGACACACCCTAGAAATCCCAAACCCCTAAACCCTATATGGGAGCTTCCGAAAATAGGGGACCTTAATATAGTACCCTAAATACGAGGATCCTTATTATAAGAACCCCAAAATCTTAAGGTACCCCTTATTGCGGAAACTCCCATACAACAGAAAACCTAAACCCTAAAACCCAAACCCTCAAACCCTACAAGCCCTCGAAGCCCTTTAAATCTTAAGCCCTAAATCAACAAAAAACCAACAAAAACTCGAAGCCGTCTAAACCTTAAACCCTAAATCAACAAAAAAACCCTACAAACCCTCGAAGCCCTGGGCTGCCTAAGTCCTCTTGACAGGACCGTGGCTGCATCCAGCTGGGCGCTTTCGGCTTCCGGGGGGCAATTACGTAGACTTTCTGGGTACCTTTAAAGGGATCCTTTAAGGGTACCCGGGATCCTTTATTAGGGGTACCTTTCAAGGGATCCTTCGAGGGTTCCTTTAAAGGGATCTTTGAGGGGTACATTTGAAGGCATCCTTCAAGGCTTCCTTTAAAGGGATGAATATAGTTTTTGGTTTAGGGATGCAGGGTTCAGGGTTGGGAGTTCGTAAGGTTGAGGGTTCAGGACTCGGACCTCGTAAGGTTCAGGGTTTAGGGTGTAGCGTTTAGAGTTCATAAGGTTGAGGGTTTGGGGTTTGGACTTCGTGTCAAGACTGAGCTCCTAGTGTTAGGAGTTGGGATTCTCGTCGGGGGTTCGACCTCCATGTGGGAGTTTCCGAAAAAAGGGAACCCTAATATAGTACCCGAAATAGCAGGATCCCTATTATAAGGACCCCCAAATAAGGTACCCCTAATTTACGGAAACTCGCATGTTCGCGAACGACAGAGATGAGGCACCCTTAACCTGCAGCGCCCGAAACCTTGCAAAATGGTACTTGCAAGGTTTAGGGTTTCGGGTTTTGAGGTTTAGGGTTTGTGGGAGTCTGCGACTCCAGAATTACAGGACACAGCCCCTAGATAAGCATGGAGGCCAAGAAAAATTCTGCTTGTGGCCTGAACATTACGTTTTCGGATCCAATTTCCATGCCCTACCAGAATCGGTGAAAGGATTTAAGCCCACGTTGTTGAGGGAATCGGGCCCAGATGTAGCGCTTAGGTTTTAGGGTTTGGGGCTTCAGCGTTGTAAGGTTTGTCGTTTGACGTTTAGGGCTGACTTCGTGGAACGAAGGAAGCACAATGTTACATGTGCCAGGGGTTCTACAGTCAAAGCACAAAGCCTAACTCTAAACTTTTTTCAGCTGGACCCCTAATCAGGTGTTGTGAGTTCAGCAGCCGAAGCATATGAACCCCTACTCAAGCCCCCTATGAAACCAAGAGAAAGCAAGAGAAACCTCCGAATCCTTGAGTGCGAGAAATCACGCCGCACTGGCACCACATAAACAAAGCTGTGTAGAACCTGACAAAAGAATCTCTAGAGCCTGTAAGCCGAAAAGCCCCCATACCCAAACCCTAGACCCTAAACCCTAAGCCCCTAGACCCAAACCCCCAAACCCTAAACCCAAACCCCAATCCCTAGACCCTAAACCCTGAACAACAGAAACCACAAGGCAGTGGGCAGACCACGACGACACCGCCTCCCGGGCAGCTCAACACGGACCATGCCCGGATGAAGCAATAAACTTCATGCTACTATAGGGGCCTTAATGATTTCCCATTATACTATACTTACAACAGGTGGTAATTATGTAAGCCCCTACAGTAAGGATTGGAGGGTGTTTTGGGAGATCTTCATTGTAGATGCGCTTGGGTGGTAGAATTTTTCATTTGGGAGCTTGAGTGTTTTGGATTTTGGGGCCGTGAAGTAGCCGTCGTAGTAGTTTTCTATACAGTATGGTAAATTTCTGAGTGTCCGAGTCAGACACCAGTTTCACTCCTGGCTAGGGCTTGGGGGCAGTTCGTAGTGGTTCCTGTTCAGGAATTTAAACTTGAGCTACCATAATAGGGGCCTGTACTGAACACTGTGGCCTTAATATGGCTTCCTTATTCTGGTAGCCTTATTCTGGTAGCTTCGTTTCGTTCAACCCCTTAACGAGAACCCAGTTGTGTCTTCCCTCCCTAAATAAGCTGTAAAGCCCTAAACCCGACACCATGGTGGTGCCCCCTTGGGTCGAAGAGTGACCGAAACCTTTTGTCCATCCTTCCCTCTTGCGAGGCTGGAGATCGTCCCATGAAGAACGGGCTCCAGTTTTGAGGTTAGGATTTTCGGATGTCGGGTTTAAAGTTTAGGATTTTGGCAGTACTAAGAACCTACATTAAGCCGCGGATAACATCGCATAAAGCCTTCCACGGCACATCCCCTGAACCCCAAACCTCAAACCCTAAACCCCTAAACCCTGAACCCTAAACCCCAAAATTTCCAAAGGCCCAACCCCTAAACCCTAACCTCCAAACCCAAAGCACTGAAAAGCCCTACAAAAAAGAGCGCGGGCCTGCAGGATACGAATGGAACAGGCCAAGCCCCAGTGACCTGGCTCCAACTCCTTGTGGGAGTTTCCGAAAATTAGGGGTACAGGGGTAGCGTATTTGGGGTCCTTCCAACAAGGATCCTACTATCTAGGATACTATATTTGGGTCCCCGACTTTCGGAAGCTCCCTTGTCACAGTTGCGTCAGGGTTCAGGTCTTAGGGGTTAGGGTATAGGGTTTCGGATTCAGGGTTTGTGGGTGTACTTTGTCATAGTTGGGTAAGATGTTTCACGTGTATGGGTATGTAAATCCAATTTAATACTATCCCAACCATGAACTACGACGAGGAAGTACTTTTGCACGTTTGAGATTTTTCCACAAGGGCTACTAGAAGGGGTACTATATGGGCTCCAATAGTCCTTGGCAGGCGTAGGCCTTTGGAATAGATTTCATTACTTACTACCTTACTAAGCTGAAGGGAGTCTTATCTACGAGGGGCATTAATGGGCCAACGTGATGCTATCGAAGCTTTTGAGGTGTCTGAGATCTTAAGGGCCCCGGGTTAGGGCTGGAGTAAGGGTTCCTGTGGGAGTTTGTTCTTGCATAGGCTTTTGCATGGGTTTTGAAGTACTAAGAGGTTCCATAAGAGTCTTTATCGGGATCTTCTTGGGGTCTCTAAAGGACGAGAGCAACTTTTAATGGAGCCCTAGAACGCCACCTCGCCAGGAGAGCGCCTTCGAATTCCAACCGACTCGGATCAGTACCATGGTCGGCGGTCATGCAGCATGGGCTGCAGATCTTCAGACGTACGTACATCTTTGCGATCTCGTTTCACGGGCTTTCTTTGTAAGGGTGTTTGAAAGCGTTTTTTACATAAGGCCTTCGGGGTTCGGGCTCAGGTTCGGGGGTTGAGGCATAAGCCAGATAGCAATAGATCGGGCTCTTCTGCCAGTTTCGAGTGGTTTCTTTTCCAGGGGAGAAGCTGGATTGCCGCTCGCTGTGCACAGTTAAGGTAGAAGCCAGAAAGTTGGAATATGATTATCCTAACCCTTCTATGGTAAATTATGGGGTATCCTACCCTGAAACCATATTCCAACTTTCTGGAGTTCCCTGTAAGGCTTGAAACCTTGTCCCTGAGGTCGCCGACAGCAACTGGCGCTATGCGCAGGGCAAGTACATCGCAGGCTTCGCAAGCCTTGCTGTCAGCTCATTGTGGCAAGTACGGAAACACTCTGAGAGAGGGGGGACAGCTATGCATTTATGTATGTATGTATCTATATGCATCTATGTACCAGTGTATTTAAGCATCTATGTTCGCGAGTCGAGCTTCACCGTTACTTTGCACAAAGCACTCGTGTATCTTGGTTTCCAGATCAGCCCGTGGCTGATCATCAGCTGCTTGCAACCAGTATCGGTCACGGGGCTCAAGGAAGGAAGCTCTACAGCCCAAACCGTGGATGGGAAAGGGTTGGCAAGCCCTAAACCCTACAGTAAACCTCCGTAGATTCCCTAAACTCTAAGGCCTAAACCCTAAACCCTCCGTAGAGGGTGCTCGGCAGAGAGCCCGGAAAGTCCCGAAAGATCTCCACAGTCTCTTGGGATTAGGGGTTGTGCTCTGGTCTCCTTAGGTTTTTTGTTTTTGTTCATATAAAACTCAAGAGAGTAGGGGGGTATAGTATAAGGGCATAGGGCTTAAGTAGGGTTCAGGGATGTTTAGGGTTTAGGATGAGAGCAGAAAAGATGGGAGAAGAGGAAGGCCTTTTGTTTCGGATTCCGGAATCCAGGTTTAGGGGTTGGGGCTAAGGGGTGTTAGTGCCTGGCAGGGTTTAGGGTTTCCGGGTTTCTGGGTATCATGTCGGATTCAGGGTTCAGGGTTAGGGTAGACGGTATCGCAGGCACGACCGGGCCCCTGCTTTCCTTTTTGTCTCGTCAGGGGCTTCTTTAGATGAGCGAAGAGGGTTTGGGTTAGAGATTGCTATGAGCAGATGAAGGGTTTATGAGCAGATATGGATGTAACTCACCCATAGCCCTTTGCCAGGCTTCTACGCGCTGAACAAGGCCGCCACCAGGCTGCAAACCATGATGCTCATCCCAGAATTCTACGCCCTACGCCCAACCTAGACCCCCGAACTACCCCTTATTGTAGCCCCACATTACCTCTTAATGAGAAATATCAGAGCCCTGCAAAGGGGTTTAGGGGTTCAGGGCCTAAGGTTGATCTAGACTCCTTTCTAGGGGAGAAATCTCTCTAAAAAAGAGTCGTCAAGCAGATGTCGTAGAGGTCGGACATCCCACGAGAGAGAGCAGGAGGGGGGCCGGGATAATTGGAAGCACCACTCCTTGGGCTCGACGTATTTTTACGTTTAATGCAACCCTCAACCCAATTCCAAGTATTGAGGCCCCTTTTCTGTCAAAAGTCATCCAAGCGTGCCCTGAGGACGAAAACCGGGAGGCAGTTTGCTAGCTGCTAGCTGATGGCTTTAAGAACAGAGTCTAGGATCTCCAGTAGTACCCTGATTCCCTTTTCGTAGTCCTAGGTTCCTTATAAAGTTACCAAATACCAAAAAGATAGGCCTTTTTATTCTTAGGTTACTGGGTATCCTAGAGTAGAGCTGCTGTCTTATGCGTTCTTCGCTCAGGAGCTGTTCTGCCCGCGCGAGGGACAGACTGACCCCGTGGCTGACGAATGGGAGCGGCGTGCTCTCTGCTAGACACCCGGCCCTTAAGCAGATCTGATCCGAAAGCTTTGGTTTTTGATCTTCGCAATACCGGAAGTACTCGGTGAGGTTCTTGTTATTGGACCTCCAGCAAGGGTGCCCCAACTTTCCGGAGGCCCCAAATGCTTGACGCTGTAAGTGGGGCGCGTGGCCATGTTATCCGTATCCTCGCAGCCAACTACTAAGTTCCGGGCTCTGACATGGGTCCAGAATCCAAGTGTGCTGCGGGCTTAGATGAGCGATGCTTCCAGTTTTCACAGACGTAATACTGCAGGATGATGATGATAATGATGATGACCATGCCAGAAAAATCATGGGGTTGGCTCGCCACTCCCACCAGCAGAGTGCTGCCCTGGCATCCACTCCTCGGGCATTAACTAACTACGTCGCCCGTGGCCAACTCAAAACACATGAAACAGCTGCACCCCATAAATGGTACTGTTGATGGACAAAATCCTGCATTACCCTTTATAAGGAATATACCATAGTTCCCATAGTTTAGAGTCCTTAGAGTCATGCAGGATTTTGCCCAAGGTCCTCTCTGGAAGCCTGTAGTAATGGAGCCCTTCAGAGGTGCCCTCATACAAGCAAGAGTCATGAAACCGTCCGCGAAATCGTCTACAGCATCGAAAGCCCTGGAAAGCCCCAGCAAACCCCTTCAAAAAGCTCTAAACCCTAAAATTGAAATCCCAAACCTTAAATCCCTCAACCCCAAACCTTAAACCCACCCCCCCTCAAAAAAACAACAAAAAAACAGACCCTAACTGAGTATGGGCATCGATGCCGACACGCGGGCGGATCCAAAGCTCGACTGCAAGCCCGACGACCTGCTGAAGTTCAACGGCTCCTTTGTCATAGTTGGGTAGCATTTTACATATTATGGGTATTTAATCCCAATAAGGAATGCTCTAGGGCTTACAGGGCCTATGGGGGTCTATAGGGTTAGGGCTTAGCGTTTAGGGGTCTTTGTCATAGTTGGGTAACATTTTACATTTTATGGGTATTTAAACCCAATAAGGAATGCTTTAGGGCTTACAGGGCCTATGGGGGTCTATAGGGTTAGGGCTTAGGGTTTAGGGGTCTTTGTCATAGTTGGGTAACATTTTACATTTTTATGGGTACTTAAGCCCAAGAAGGAATAGAAATGTAGATTTTTAGTCCTATCCCAACCATGACCTAGGCTCCTTGGCTTCGGGTTAGGGCTTACAGGGCTTAGGGGGTTTGCAGGGTTTCCAGGGTTTAGAGTGGTATGTTTGAGGTTCTAGGCTTATGGGGTTTATAGGGTTTCTAGGGTTTACAAGGGTGTTTTTTAGGTTCTAGGGTTTGGGGTTTATAGGGTTTCTAGGGTTTACATGGGTATGTTTTGGGTTCTAGGGTTTTGTGGCTTTATCGAACTAAAGATGTAAGAAGCTCCTTGGCTTCAGAGGGTCCTTCAGAACAGGGTTGAGGGTTTATGGGTTGAGGGTTGGGTTTAGGGTTTAGAGTCGAACGGCTTATGGGGCTTCGAATTTTGATTTTTGGTAGGGTTGCAGTTGTCTTGCTCACACCCCGAATTCCATGTCTTTTGTTTCATATTATTTGCTTCAGTTTGGTATTTGACTGTGGTGCAGGGTTTAGGTCCAGGTTTCGTTGCATGTCTTTCGGGTTAAGGGATTGTCGGTGCGTCTAGGTGGGCTCGAGGCTTTAATCTATGGAAAAATCAGCAACGGACATACAGAGATTGTGTAGTGATGTTAGTTGCTGCAAAGGTAATTGGAAGATCCTAAGCTCTTGCACGCGCCGAGCCGTTAGTAGACTGGGTTCTTGTTAAGGAACTTAAATTTAAGCTACCATAAATAGGGATCTATGGTAAATAATAGGGTTTCCTTATTATGGTAGCTTAATTTAAGTTCCCATAAATAGGGATCTATGGTAAATAATAGGGTTTCCTTATTATGGTAGCTTAATTTAAGTTCCCATAATAGGGATCTATCGTAAATAAATAGGGTTTCCTTATTTACGGTAGCTTAAATTATAAGTTCCTTAGCAAGAGCCCAGTAGAGGGGACAGGGGGGGGCTTCAGGGGTTCTAGGGTTTACACACTCTCGGGTCATAGGGTTGAGGAGCTTCTTTTAGGGTTTAGGGTTTAGGGCTTAGGGTTTAGGGTTTAGGGTTTAGGGTTTAGGGTTTAGGGTTTAGGCAGAATCCTCCAAAAGGCTTCCCCTGCGTATGGAGGTACTAGGATCCGAATTTCAAGTCCTTTCTAGTGGAGTTCATCGTAAGCTTTAGAGCTTAGCAGTTCCTTGCAACAGGCCTCTTCCAGCGCTCACTGGGCGACGAGTTCGGAAATGCCATCCGAGGAGATATTAGCCTCTCGACCTTCTGTAAGAAAGGACATCTTGCCTGTGCTATTTTGGGGTTCCTTATTACAACTATATAGTATCATGGGCCACAAAACCCTATTCTAATTATCAAACCGCTAGACTCGACCTGATCTTCTGGCTTTGAGGCAGTTGTGACTTCCTCAATCTTAGAAGGTTCAAAAAATATCTCAATATCTCAGGGGTCCAAAACAAAAAGGTACCCGGAAAATGGGAGAATGGAGTCTCTGGGATTCTAGTTCCTGGTCGTGCTGCGTCCGAAAGAGACTCCGACGCAACTCATGCAAAAACTCGCAAAAAGGATCCCTAGTAGAGTCTGAGGTATCTCCTCAGCGGCTGAGGATGTAGGGTCCTAGTCAAATCCCGGAATACACCACAAAGATTAAGCCCTAAACCCACATAATCCTGAAGCTTAAAGCCGAGATAAGGAGCCCGAGAGACCCTGCGCTTCCAAGCACTTGAAAACGTCGAGCCGCAACGCATTGAGGGTTTAGGGTTTAGGTTTTAGGATTTAGGGCAACGCTCTTTGCACCCAAGAAGGAGGCGCTATTGGAGATTTTGGTCAGCCCTTTAAGCTTGAAAATCATCAACCCTAAAACCTGCATCCTAAATCCACAGACTTCGTGCAGAGGCAAGCTCACTGCTTCCTACGGCGTGATCATCGCGCCTTGGTTGCTTTTGGGCCTCCCTACGGATCTCAGCTGCTTTGAGGTTTAGAGTCTGAGCTTGATTACCCTGACAGCTTCGGTCGGGGCCGAAGCGAGTTTAGCAAGGTTTAGGGTTTAGGGTTGAAGGTTCAGGGTTTGGGGTTTAGGGCATATACCCCCTATTTGAGGCTACAGGTCCTGGCTTAGTTTCGGGTTTAGGGTAGACACTCTCAATCGGGTTCCTACATTATTGTAGTACCCTTATAGATCCCAAGTAGTAACACTTATAGACCCCTTTAAAACCCTAAAAAAAAACCCGAGGGTAGACACTTAAGAGAAGGCTCCGCAAAGCCCTGAGCCTGCAAAAACCGAACAGCGCGAAGATCCGAAGGTCTGTTCAAAGCCCACGCGGAAGACTTCGGTAGGGTCCCTATGACTGCTATATAAGGGTTCATAGCAGAACCTACAAAAAAGTAGGTTAACAAAAGCACCTTATGGTCAGTTATGGTACAGCAGTTTAAGCTTAAAGGCTCTTGGGCGCAGGACTGGGGGAGGTTTCCTCGATACTCTGCGAAGCCCTTGCAGTCCATACTGCACTTTGCTCATATAGGGTTGAGGGTTTAGGGTGCCCCTCACCTGATGCTTTTCAACGGTTTTCATACAACCGACACTCAAACTTGAAATTGACGGCCCAGACGAAGTTGCGAAAGCTTTGACGTTTGCAGCAGTTTAGACCGCACGCAATGTCAACCCAAAGTCCATCAGATGCGGTTCAGGGTTTAGGACTTGAAACACGGCTGGGGTAGTGAGGAGTTTCATGACCGAAGTATACGTGGATCACGGGGAATTGGTTGCACAAATTCGTATTTCAGATGCCATGATGCTCTTTGCGAGGGCGGAAATTGAGAACCTGACTATGTCAGTAGTCGCGTATGCGACCCACCCCTGCTTGCGTGGTAGTAGTATTTTCCGCATGTATTCCCGAAGGTCAACCATTACTCTTCCTAGGTAACTGGACAAGTAAGGGGAAGGGTCTCTGTCGAGTCTTGCATTACGGGGACGGGCCCGCCTTGCGAAGAACTGAGGGCCAACGGAGACCTGGTTTCTTGCTTGAGAAACTCCATCTCTGTCGGATGCGTTGACATTCTCGACTCGCTACGCAGGAAATTGAAAGTATGCCACGTCCTGCCTAGTCCTTCCGGCCCAGGTGTACTGTGCTGCGCTTTGGATTGCAATCTTTGGAATTGCTGGTGGGCCAAATCCTAGATTGAATAGAACTCTGTGTTTTGGTATGTTCCTTCCGATGGATCGTGCTGGAGTTTTAGTTTAGTCATCAACAGCAGGGCCGAGAGGAAGTGTCTGCTCCTCAAATAAATCGGCGATGGGTTTAGTGTTCAGGGTTTCGGTTTTCGCGTTCAGGCGAACGGATCACGGTTTCTGGCGAGTTGCCGGGCCCTAGGTTTAGGTTTTAAGTGGTTTAGGGTTTGGGGTTTGCAGTCCACGGATTTGGATGGGTAGTTTTAAGATTGTAGAGCTTCTTAAACAAACGTTACCCTGAGCCGACCCTAGACGGGAGCCGAGATTGGAGAAGTCCCCCGCTAGGTCGCGCGAAAAACCAGAGACTTCGAAGCCTGCACCAGCTCGGAAAGGGACCTCCTGAGGGGTCAAGAAACCGTCTGCGTATGAACGCACACTACCGTACGTTACAGCATATGATCTCGTGTTCGCCTGTCCTTTTCTTGTTCTACAGACGCAGGACGCGTGTACAAGTAGCAACAGCCAGCGAAGCATGTATTCCAAAGACCTGGTCTACACAGGAAATGGATCAGGGTTTTACTCATGGAAATAAAGAAAGCGCCAGGGAAGGCCATATGCTCCAGAGGACCCTTGAACCCTGTAAGGTTGTGTCAAGGCTTCTCGATGCCCTCAACACGAAACCCCTGAACCCTAGACCCTAGTGACGGCAGCATAGCTTCTTGTCGTCAGGTAGCGTATCGCTTGGAATCGCCACCCAGAGAGTCCAATTCCCTGAAGTGAACAACATGCCTTACAGGGCTTCTTATGATGATGGAGGAATATTTATGTAATGCCGAGGAAAGCGACTTACAAGCCTAATTGTTGATTAAGTGCTACCTTTACAGGCTCTCAGGTTTGGGTTTAGACCATTCTGGTTAAGGGTGCTGGAATCTGTGCGTCGAAATTGGAGCTGCGCACCTGTCAAGGTTTGCATCTCTTGAAACTCCTAGCCTTGAGCCCCGAACCCAACCTTCATAGGCCCTAAACCGTGAATGCTGCTAGCAAGCTAAACCTTGAACCTAAAGCCTACGTGCAATCCCGATGATAAACCCTAAGCTCAGATCATGATTGGCAAATGTGATGCTGTGCACTCTGGCGTGTTCCTGTCCTTCGTGGCAGTACTGCAGCTTTGCGGCATTAGAGATCTCAGAGATTCGACTATTCAAGAAGGTTAAAGTTCGTGGCAGTTTACGTGTGTGGAAAACCTAGCTGAACTCCGACTCGCGATGCAGCCAATTTTGAATGCTCCGGTTCTAGATTCTAGATCTCTAAATCCACACTGAGCCTCAAACCCTGAACCCCGTAAACCCCTAAACTCTGAGCCCTTAAACCCTAAACCCCAGCCCTTGACTCCTGAGCACCCCCGTTGCCATCTGCAGCCCTAAACCCTAAACCCCTTAAACCCCTAACCCCTAAACCCCTAAACCCCTAAACCCCCTAAGCCCCTAAAACCTACCCCCTAAACCCCTAAACCCCTAAACCCCTAAACCCCCTAAACCCCCTAAACCCCTAAACCCCTAACCCCTAAACCCCTAAAACCCGAAAACCCTAAACCCTAAGCCCTAAAACCTACCCCCTAAACCCCTAAACCCTAAACCCCTAAATCCTAAACCCCCAAACCCTAAACCCATCCTGTGAGGCGGCTCAAGCACTCCGCTTTCGGAGTGATACCAAAGTCAGACACTAATGGGCCAAGAGTATTTCGGTGGTTCCTTACTATAGTTATAGTATGATGGCCCGCCAAACCCTATTCTAATAGTAGTACCCCAATCATCCGAACACTAGGCTGAGGACTTGCGTGCCCCAGGTATTGCTTCAGCAACTCTAGGGCTTACGATTGTTCATCCCTGAACCCCAAACCTGCGCGATTAGGCTTTAGGGCAGTAATACAGGGGCCTTAATATAGCAAATAGAAAACAGGGTTTGTGGGCTTTCATCCCTGAGCCCGAAACCGGAGGGATTAGGTTTTAGGACAGTAGCCAGCTGAGGATTGTCGGCCTCACGATCGCCAGCAACCCGTTCTGCACGAACAGCCCCGAGTCCGTCTTTGCGGAAGTGGCTGAAACTCTAAACCCCAATCCCAACTATAGGAGCTGAGAAATGTGCGTTGCTGTTCCTTGCGGTTCCTCATAGTACGTATGCTAGAAGAACTAGACACCCCCAAAGCCTTACTAGTCTAATGGATTGAAGGCCCTTGTAGCGGCTTGAGTACTTGGCGTTGTCTCGGAAAGTCGTCCGTCATCCCTGTATGGGAGTTTCCGAAAATTAGGGGTAGCTTATCTGAATTCCCTATAGTAAGGATCCTACTACTTCGGGTACTGTATTAGGGTCCCCTTTTTTCGGAAACTCCCATGTCATGGCAACATAACATACCACGGCCGCAGAGTGGCACTCGGGCACTCGCGCCACTGAAATGCCGTGGGGCATTAAGACTTGAATGAAGTACTAAGGCTGACAACCTACCTCTCACGTGCAGACTAAAACGCCCTACAAAAGCCCGCGAAGAGCACAACAAAGCACCCATTTCATGAAAAAGCCTTCTAAAGCACGGCTCTTTCCTTAGGGCCCTTCCATCAAGCCCTATACAGACCTAAACCCCGAACCCTAAACCCCTCAATCCCTAAACCCCTGAATCCCTAAAAGCCCTAAACCGAGGCACGCTGGGCCTGATGGGCTACTTCCAGGTTCCCAACGGTGCTTTGGTTGTCAAGGTTTATAGTGAACCCCAGAAAGTTGGAACATGGGTTTAGGACGATTAGTGCTGGGATTTCCTATACTTTACCTTCAAGGAATGAGGATAATGATGTTCCAACTTTCTGGCTTCTACTGTAGTATATGGGTGGTTGTCAAAATCATGGTCCCTTTTTTGGGTACCCTAAATATATTAGGTGCCGTACTATAATGGGTACCCAAAAAGGAAGCATAATTTTGACAACCACCCATATATTGGGTTCATCGGGTTTTGGGTTTGAAGGTTTGAGGTTTATGGGAATGAGGATGTCGGGGTCGAGGAGTGAATGTTTTTCGCTGGTTCTTGGGATTCCAACTTTTGGGAGTTCCGTGCAAGGCAGGCTAGGTCAGGTGGGTTCAGCAACTTTCTCGGGACTTAGGATTCACCGATGAAGATCGCCAGGACCCCATACGGGAGTTTCCGAAAACAGGGGATCCAAATATAGTACCCTGAATAGTAGGGTTCTTATCATCAAGACCCGCAAAATAAGCTACCCCTACTTTTCGGAAACTCCCATGTTTCCTGTAGTTGTATCAGGACCCCAGACTGGGTAGACCAATAACAAAACGTGTTCAGGTAGACCCCAAAACCCCCGAACTCTAGCCCCCAGGCTTCCAAAGATTATTCTCAAACCCAAGCCTGTCAAAGACACCCTAAATTCTAAATCCCAAACCCTAAACCTCTAAACCCTGAACCGATTTGGGGTCCGAGGCAACCTGAACAACAACCTGTACTTCTTGCTGCTCGGTCTGGGGGTGGACGACGCGTTCGTCCTGACCTCTGAGTTCTTGGGTCACACCCGTGCCAACAAGGAAGGGAATCGGCAGGGTTTAAGGTTTAGGGGCAAGAGGACGGGGTTTATGACTTAGCATCTAAGTAAAGGCGTTTGAAGTTCAGGAACTAGAACTGTGAGGGTTTGAGCATACGAATAGGTGTCTGTTTGGATCTTGCGTGCTCAGGGCGAACGGTGCTGAAATCTGAATATACCAAGAGGGTCCATATACACTACTATTATGGAATTAGGTCCCACAAACCATCATGGGGATGGTCTTCTGGGACCTTATTCCATAATGGTCGTACATATGGACCTTCTGGGATACTGGTTCTGCGAAGTTTTGGGGAGCTACAGCTGGAACAGGACTTTGGATCTACAGCATAAGCACATGAACAAGCAAAGAGTCATTACATCAGAGAGAGAGAGATGTGTGTTTGTATATACATGCACGTTCATACATACATACATACATACATACACACATACGTTTACATGTTTGTTTGGTGTTATTCTGGCCCCAATATCCAGAGATCCAACTAACTCTCCTTTGTGGCGTGAACTCTCGTGTTAGCGCGAAAGTGCAAGACAAGAACGTAGGAATCCGAATCTGGGGAATGCTGGTTTGCTCCAAGAATCTGAGTTATAGCAGGCCATACTTAAATTGGGGTGAAGGGTTATAAGCAGACTTTCGAAGTAGAGTCACAATCAAGCAGTCTAACCCCCACGAGGGTATGCATGGCCACTTGAAGTCCTACGAAGTTTCTTACTTTCCTAGTCTAAGTATCGATTCTGACTGGCCTCGCAGTCATCTGAGGCGCCTAGCCGGCAAGCTCCGACCCGACAAAAATCCGCATCCCGAAGGTTTCTGAATACTACAGGGGCCTCAAGAGTTACCCTTTCGGGGCTCCTCATTATGATCATAGTATAATGTACCCCAAACCCCATTCTTATTCTAGGGTCAAGTTTTTTACAGTGTAATAGAACCAGCCAAAACTCGCGTCCAACGACTACAGCCATGTTATCAAAATCGCATGAACCCATGCCCTAAAACCCTAAACCCTCAAAGCCTAAACTCAAAACGCTCAAACCCTAAACCCGAGTCCATGCAGAATGCTCTACTTATAACTTATAACCTACTCACTAAGTCCCCTGGGCCTCTAAGGAACCCGAACCCGAATAGATCCCCTTTTAAGGAACCCTGCGACTTTGGCGCCAGGACCTTCCGGTCGAGGAGCGCATTGCGCAGACTGCTCGCACAGGTGGAATCTCCGATTCTCGGCGTCACATGGAAGTTTCCGAAAATTCGGCGTACCTTATTTGGGGGTCCATATAATAAGGATCCTAATAGTTAGGGTACCATAGTAGGGTCCCCTATTTTCGGAAATTCCCGCATGAAGGACATAAGGCGCAGGGGGATAGGGCCTTATTGCCCCCAATAAGGATCGATAAGGGTGTAGTAAAGCTAATCTAGGATGTATAGTCCGGGGTAATGCTAAGAGGTGCTTGGAACAAAGATCCCATTCTCCAGGGTTCGATTATAGCGGAATTTCTGAAGACTCAGAGGTACGCATAACAAGTATCACACCGTATAGGATTCTAAACTACGTAGGGCTACTAGAACCTCAAGTTCCCAGATAAAGGGCCTCTAACACCTTGCAACCAGCTTTGTGGAAGCTCTTATGAAATCCTCGGAAACTCTGCTATTATAGAAGCCTGAATAATTAGCACGATATGGTTCCCTGGCGTTACAAACTACCAACAGACTATACTATACCCTAAAACCCTGTTCATATGCTTAACTTTAAGGCCCATATACTAAACCCCCCCATAGTACCCCCTATAGGACCACAATAGACACTATATCCTAAAACTTTAAAACCTTCAACCTTAAACCCTAAACCCCAAACCATAAGCCCCAAAACCTAAACCTAAAGCCCTAATCTAATTATCAAGGCAAGCGCTGAAGCCTCAGCGCTTTGGGCCCAAGAGCCCACATCCTACGGCGTGCCTGCTTCCCCTTCACCAGGAATCCATGGAGAACCTGATATCTACATATATACATATATATATATATGTAGATCTATCTATCTCTCTCTCTCTCTCTCTCTCCATATATGTATGTATACCTATATATATATATATATATGTACGCATACATGTATGGCTGGTTTCCTAAAAATCGAAGCCGAGGTTTTGATCACCTCTGCCACGGATGCCCTGGCATTTTTGGTTGGAGCCACCACGGTGCTCCCAGCTCTGGGCTGGCTTTTTGGGCGAGAAATGGGAGTTTCAGAAAATGCGGGGTACCTTATTTGGGGTCCTTATAATAGGGATCCTACTATTTAGGGTACTATATGAGGGTTCCCTACTTTCGGAAACCCCCAAATGGATGCAAGGGTTTCCTACAAGATACGGCGTACCAAAAGGGTACCATAATTTGGGGGCCTTAAGATTCCTACAGGCGATAAGGGGGGCTTCCATTTAAGCATTTTACAGGGATATCACTACCTTAATGGGCTTCATTATAAGGGGGGCTTATATGGGATATCACTATCCTAATTTTTGCTTATGTGCTTTTTTGGGGCCCTATCCTACAGGCGATAAGGGGGGCTTCCATACCTGGCCGCCAAAAGTATGCAGAATTATGGCCTTTTTATAGGTTTTGGGGCATTATTTTACCTACTTTTCAAATTTCCTTACCGTTGGCTGGTTGGGAATGGAGGGATGGGGTACAGTTATAACCAGTATTACTACCAGTCTTCCATTCCCTGCTGACCACAGGTAAGACAGGCGATAAGAGGGGCTTCCATAGGGTTTGATGGTAGGGTTTAAGAGTTGCGAGGGTTTTCTGCGGCTTGTGACAGGCGATAAGAGCGGCTTCCAGAGGGCCAGATAGTAGGGTGAAGAGTCTCTTCTGAGAGGTGGATAATTCTTCATGGGCTCCAAAAGTATGTAGAATAGTGGCCGTTTATAGGTTTTGGGCCATTATTTTACCTACTTCTGAGGGTCTAGGTAATGGGCTCCTGTATTACAGGATCTTTCTTCAGCCGAGTTTGTGTTGGGTATTTTTGCACGTGAAACTGTAGCACTGGCCCAGGTCCTTAAGGCTCTCCCAGACCCCTTAGTATACTTACCCTTGGTTAGTAGGGAATGGAAGAATGGTAGTAATAGTAGTTATGATTGTACCCCATTCCTCCGTTCCCTACTAACCAAAGGTAAGTTATAGGGGCCCCGAATCCCCATAATCCCCGATTAAATTCCTTGTAAATCCAGACACGGCGGATGAAACAACCAAAGGGTTCCAAGACACCCTTTGCGCGACAGCGACACCGCGCGACCGAGGTTCTGCACCTATGCAGGCCTGGATGGGGCTTTTATGATTAGAATAGGGTTTTGGGGCCCACTGTACTATACTTATAATAAGGAGCCCCCAAACAGTATAGGTCATGATTTAGGCCCCTCAAATGCGGGCTTTCTCAAGGTTATTGTGAGGCTCTGGTTCGACACGGGCACTAGAGGTTCTTTTTGTTTTGGATCGTGGGTATCTTTAGGCCATCGCTGAAGGTTCGGTCGATGCGGCGTAATATCCTGAGCCGAAAGAAGCGCGCTTACAAAGAACAGAAAGCCATACGCAGCCCTGCTATTGGGTCCCGGGTTTAGCAGGCTTAGTGGTTTATATAGGGCCGTAGGACTCTGGAATTTGGTTTTAAGGTTCAGTTGGGGCGTTGTTCATTGGGGTTTGCGACATGCGGTTGCCCGTGAGTTGCGTCCGAGGAATGCGAAGCACGCTGCGGGGGTGGGACTGCAGTTACACTTAGCAGAAGTATCATGGCGATGGTGCTGAGGCGAAAGAGAACCAGCAGGAACACGAGGAATTGCTGACTTGCTGGTGATGACAAGGACGATGATGATCATCATGCTGATGGTGACCGGGAGCATGCCCGCAAGTCTTGGTCTCTTGCGCTGTGTTTTGAAGCTGAGTCCGACGAAAGCCAGGTGTCTCCATCATGCTTTGCTTCACCTACCAGCTGACCGTCTTCTTGCCGTGCTTGGCACTGAACGCCTACCGCCACGGTCCCAGAGCTGGTACATGGAGGGGCTTCTGGTCGTGGTTCCTCATGCTCAGTAAGAGGGGGCCGCCCTTAACCCGAAACCCCAGAACCCTGTGACTCTAAACCCTAAGCCCAAACCGTCCTCCTTCCCATTACTCATCACTTCTGAAGCTCCACCCTGTAAAAAACTGGACACACCAGTATGGCGAATGATTTGAATATTATTCCTTAGGGTTCCTGAATATATGTATATGGTGTAGTGTTCAGACCCCCACATGGGAGTTTCCGAAAACAAGGGACCCTAATACAGCACCCTAAGTAGTAGGATCCGTATTATAAGGTCCCCAAAATAACGCACCCCGAATTTTCGGAAGCTCCCATATTCGTCTCATCATTCTGATCATGACAGTGCTTTTCGTCTCGAGGTCCAAAGACGTCTCAACTGTCGGATTTCGGGGTGAAAAACCAGTTTGTATCATCGAAGAAGGTTCATGTTCTCTAGGATGTAGAGCTTTTGGGTTAGGGGTGTCATGGGGTGTATTCGAAGGCTTGGAAGGTGCGTGTGCGGCTGATGTCGAGTGGAGAAGACACTCCGAGACATATCCAGGAAATAGAGGTTTTGTGGTATCGCGGCAACGCGTGAACGAACATAACAATTCTGCACTCTCGTTTTCTCCGTTTGGAGCTGAGGTGCGGAGAAAAATCGCGTGGACTGCTGCTGTTGCCACTTTGCTGGACTTGCGGAACATGTCCACAGAGACACTCGCGAATTTACACGGTCAGTCCAGAGAATCAGGGTGTCGGACTGGGGTTTTGGGTTTCAAGATGAATGCATCGAGGCACCGTAGTGCTCGGTATATGACGTGCAGAGACTCAGCTACAGCCGCTATTCATTGGCGAAACTCCGTGGATATCCCACATCGACTACTGACTGAAGTTCCGGAAAATCACACATATCGACCCTCGACATCCAAGCCCTAAACGAACAGCCCAAACCGCAGCAGCCCCTGAAATCGCAGGCTTCCGTGTGGCCGAGCGTCCTTTGGATGAGCCGAAGGGCTGTTGCTGCAACTGGTCTCAAAGGGTCAGAATCCTAATCATCGAGTGAGTCTGCAAGTCTGTATCATTCGAAGCCTGTTCTCTAGGTCGATCTTGAAAGCGTACTTACAATAGGGAACCAATGTCATACTTTTCAACGGGACAGGTTAGCTAACAGCTCCACCAGGAAGCCGGACAAGTATTGTGTGTACTCTAAGCCCCCACAACCCGGAAAGCATGTTGATCACTCACTCCATTTCCTCACCCTGAACCGTACAAAACGGATTCTGGCAAACGAAAAAGTGAAAGGGAGTGCAGGCCCCTTACCCTTAGCCTCAACCTTTAACCCTAAGGCCCCTAAACCCTAAACCCCTCACCCCAAACGTTGGGTTCAAAAGACCCTAAGCCCCCTAAACACAAGCACGCCTTGAAATCGAAGTGGTGATCCTAGTAGTAGAGTAGGTAACCTTTGACCTGTTGTTGGGTAGTATAGTCCCGATATAATCCCTATATAACCAAAAAGGTTAACCTTTAGTTCCCCATGATACCCGACAAGTGGGTATAATGTAGGCATAAGATGGGAGTTTCCGAAACTTTAAGGGTTTCGGCGTCCTTATAATAAGGATCCTGCGTCCGTGATACAGTCCTACCGACCTCTGTGTTGTGTTAGCTGAGGCTTCTGCTTGCCTTCCAAGGCTGGCTTTTGGGGAATCGGGGTTTAGGGTCTTTACGGCGAAGCCCTAGACTCCGGGGACCTCATTATTGGGTCCTTAAGGGGTCTAGGGCCCTAACTATAAGGTCCTTGGATTACCATTGCGCGCGCAAACAGCGGACGCGCACCGCTAAACCCGAGAAACCCGAGAAACCCGAGAAACCCGAGAAACCCGAGAAACCCGAGAAACCCGATAAACCCGATAAACCCGATAAACCTGATATCAGGGGCGCCCCATCAACCCAAGGCCCCACCCTCGGAGTTCAAGATGTGTAAGGGTTGCGACTTAGAAGGAAGGCAGGGGTGCCCCAGCAACCCAAGGCCCGACCCTCGGAGTTCAAGCTTTGAAAGAGTTCTGATAAAAAAAACCAGGGGCGTCCAAGGCCCCACCCCCGGAGTTCAAGCTCACTAAGAGGCGGTGATCTGAAAATCATGGGCGCTCCATCAGTCCAGGGCCTCCTCCTCGGAGTTCAACATCTGTCAAAGCTTTGATTTAAGAATCAGGGGTGCCCCATCAGTCCAAAGCCCCACCCTCGGAGTTCAAGGATCTGTAAGGGTTCTGATTTAAAAATCAGGGGCGCCCCGCCCCATCAGAGTCCAAGGCCCCACCCTCGGAGTTCAAGATTTGAAAGAGTTCTGATTAAACAAACCAGGGGCGTCCGAGGCCCCACCCCCGGAGTTCAAGCTCACTAAGAGGCGGTGATCTGAAAATCATGGGCGCTCCATCAGTCCAGGGCCTCCTCCTCGGAGTTCAACATCTGTCAAAGCTTTGATTTAAGAATCAGGGGTGCCCCATCAGTCCAAAGCTCCACCCTCGGAGTTCAAGGATCTGTAAGGGTTCTGATTCAAAAATCAGGGGCGCCCCGCTCCATCAGAGTCCAAGGCCCCACCCTCGGAGTTCAAGGTCTGTAAGGGTTGTGATTTAGAAATCAGGGGCGCCCCGCTCCATCAGAGTCCAAGGCCCCACCCTCGGAGTTAAAGATTTGAAAGAGTTCTGATTAAAAAACCAGGGGCGTCCAATGCCCCACCCCCGGAGTTCAAGCTCAGTAAGAGGCGGTGATCTGAAAATCATGGGCGCTCCATCAGTCCAGGGCCTCCTCCTCGGAGTTCAACATCTGTCAAAGCTTTGATTTAAGAATCAGGGGTGCCCCATCAGTCCAAAGCCCCACCCTCGGAGTTCAAGGATCTGTAAGGGTTCTGATTTAAAAATCAGGGGCGCCCCGCTCCATCAGAGTCCAAGGCCCCACCCTCGGAGTTCAAGATTTGAAAGAGTTCTGATTAAACAAACCAGGGGCGTCCGAGGCCCCACCCCCGGAGTTCAAGTTCACTAAGAGGCGGTGATCTGAAAATCATGGGCGCTCCATCAGTCCAGGGCCTCCTCCTCGGAGTTCAACATCTGTCAAAGCTTTGATTTAAGAATCAGGGGTGCCCCATCAGTCCAAAGCCCCACCCTCGGAGTTCAAGGATCTGTAAGGGTTCTGATTTAAAAATCAGGGGCGCCCCGCTCCATCAGAGTCCAAGGCCCCACCCTCGGAGTTCAAGATTTGAAAGAGTTCTGATTAAACAAACCAGGGGCGTCCGAGGCCCCACCCCCGGAGTTCAAGCTCACTAAGAGGCGTGATCTGAAAATCATGGGCGCTCCATCAGTCCAAGTCCTCATCCTCGGAGTTCAACATCTGTCAAAGCTTTGATTTCAGAATCAGGGGTGCCCCATCAGTCCAAAGCCCCACCCTCGGAGTTCAAGGATCTGTAAGGGTTCTGATTTAAAAATCAGGGGCGCCCCGCTCCATCAGAGTCCAAGGCCCCACCCTCGGAGTTCAAGATTTGAAAGAGTTCTGATTAAAAAACCAGGGGCGTCCGAGGCCCCACCCCCGGAGTTCAAGCTCACTAAGAGGCGGTGATCTGAAAATCATGGGCGCTCCATCAGTCCAGGGCCTCCTCCTCGGAGTTCAACATCTGTCAAAGCTTTGATTTAAGAATCAGGGGTGCCCCATCAGTCCAAAGCCCCACCCTCGGAGTTCAAGGATCTGTAAGGGTTCTGATTTAAAAATCAGGGGCGCCCCAGCACCAAGGCCCCACCTTCGGACTTCAGAATAACAAGAGGTGGTGATCTGAAAATCATGGGCGCTCCATCAGTCCAGGGCCTCCTCCTCGGAGTTCAACATCTGTCAAAGCTTTGATTTAAGAATCAGAGGTGCCCCATCAGTCCAAAGCCCCACCCTCGGAGTTCAAGGATCTGTAAGGGTTCTGATTTAAAAATCAGGGGCGCCCCGCTCCATCAGAGTCCAAGGCCCCACCCTCGGAGTTCAAGATCTGTAAGGGTTGTGATTTAGAAATCAGGGGTGCCCCAGCAACCCAAGGCCCGACCCTCGGAGTTCAAGCTTTGAAAGAGTTCTGATTAAAAAAACCAGGGGCGTCCGAGGCCCCACCCCCGGAGTTCAAGCTCACTAAGAGGCGGTGAGCTGAAAATCATGGGCGCTCCATCAGTCCAAGTCCTCGTCAAAGCTTTGATTTCAGAATCAGGGGTGCCCCATCAGTCCAAAGCCCCACCCTCGGAGTTCAAGGATCTGTAAGGGTTCTGATTTAAAAATCGGGGGCGCCCCGCCCCATCAAAGTCCAAGGCCCCACCCTCGGAGTTCAAGATTTGAAAGAGTTCTGATTAAACAAACCAGGGGCGTCCGAGGCCCCACCCCCGGAGTTCAAGCTCACTAAGAGGCGGTGATCTGAAAATCATGGGCGCTCCATCAGTCCAGGGCCTCCTCCTCGGAGTTCAACATCTGTCAAAGCTTTGATTTAAGAATCAGGGGTGCCCCATCAGTCCAAAGCCCCACCCTCAGAGTTCAAGGATCTGTAAGGGTTCTGATTTAAAAATCAGGGGCGCCCCAGCACCAAGGCCCCACCTTCGGACTTCAGAATAACAAGAGGTGGTGATCTGAAAATCATGGGCGCTCCATCAGTCCAAGTCCTCATCGTCGGAGTTCAACATCTGTCAAAGCTTTGATTTAACCAGAGGTGCCCCATCAGTCCAAAGCCCCACCCTCGGAGTTCAAGGATCCGTAAGGGTTCTGATTTTAAAATCAGGGGGCGCCCCGCCCCATCAGAGTCCAAGGCCCCACCCTCGGAGTTCAAGATCTGTAAGGGTTGTGATTTTGAAAACACGGGTGCCCCATCAACCCAAGGCCCGACCCTCGGAGTTCAAGATTTGTAAGAGTTCTGATAAAAAAACCAGGGGCGTCCGAGGCCCCACCCCCGGAGTTCAAGCTCACTAAGAGGCGGTGATCTGAAAATCATGGGCGCTCCATCAGTCCAGGGCCTCCTCCTCGGAGTTCAACATCTGTCAAAGCTTTGATTTAAGAATCAGGGGTGCCCCATCAGTCCAAAGCCCCACCCTCGGAGTTCAAGGATTTGTAAGGGTTCTGATTTAAAAATCAGGGGCGCCCCGCTCCATCAGAGTCGAAGGCCCCACCCTCGGAGTTCAAGATTTGAAAGAGTTCTGATTAAAACAACCAGGGGCGTCCGAGGCCCCACCCCCGAAGTTCAAGCTCACTAAGAGGCGGTGATCTGAAAATCATGGGCGCTCCATCAGTCCAGGGCCTCCTCCTCGGAGTTCAACATCTGTCAAAGCTTTGATTTAAGAATCAGGGGTGGCCCATCAGTCCAAAGCCCCACCCTCGGAGTTCAAGGATCTGTAAGGGTTCTGATTTAAAAATCAGGGGCGCCCCGCTCCATCAGAGTCCAAGGCCCCACCCTCGGAGTTCAAGATCTGTAAGGGTTGTGATTTAGAAATCAGGGGTGCCCCAGCAACCCAAGGCCCGACCCTCGGAGTTCAAGGTTTGAAAGAGTTCTGATTAAAAAAAACAGGGGCGTCCGAGGCCCCACCCCCGGAGTTCAAGCTCACTAAGAGGCGGTGATCTGAAAATCATGGGTGCCCCATCAGTCCAAAGCCCCACCCTCGGAGTTCAAGGATCTGTAAGGGTTCTGATTTAAAAATCAGGGGCGCCCCGCTCCATCAGAGTCCAAGGCCCCACCATCGGAGTTCATGATCTGTAAGGGTTGCGACTTAGAAGGAAGGCAGGGGTGCCCCAGCAACCCAAGGCCCGACCCTCGGAGTTCAAGATTTGAAAGAGTTCTGATTAAACAAACCAGGGGCGTCCGAGGCCCCACCCCCGGAGTTCAAGCTCACTAAAAGGCGGTGATCTGAAAATCATGGGCACTCCATCAGTCCAAGTCCTCATCCTCGGAGTTCAACACCTGTCAAAGCTTTGATTTCAGAATCAGGGGTGCCCCATCAGTCCAAAGCCCCACCCTCGGAGTTCAAGGATCTGTAAGGGTTCTGATTTAAAAATCAGGGGCGCCCCAGCACCAAGGCCCCACCTTCGGACTTCAGAATAACAAGAGGTGGTGATCTGAAAATCATGGGCGCTCCATCAGTCCAAGTCCTCATCCTCGGAGTTCAACATCTGTCAAAGCTTTGATTTAAGAACCAGAGGTGCCCCATCAGTCCAAAGCCCCACCCTCGGAGTTCAAGGATCCGTAAGGGTTCTGATTTTAAAATCAGGGGGCGCCCCGCCCCATCAGAGTCCAAGGCCCCACCCTCGGAGTTCAAGATCTGTAAGGGTTGTGATTTTGAAAACACGGGTGCCCCATCAACCCAAGGCCCGACCCTCGGAGTTCAAGATTTGTAAGAGTTCTGATTAAACAAACCAGGGGCGTCCGAGGCCCCACCCCCGGAGTTCAAGCTCACTAAGAGGCGGTGATCTGAAAATCATGGGCGCTCCATCAGTCCAGGGCCTCCTCCTCGGAGTTCAACATCTGTCAAAGCTTTGATTTAAGAATCAGGGGTGCCCCATCAGTCCAAAGCCCCACCCTCGGAGTTCAAGGATCTGTAAGGGTTCTGATTTAAAAATCAGGGGCGCCCCAGCACCAAGGCCCCACCTTCGGACTTCAGAATAACAAGAGGTGGTGATCTGAAAATCATGGGCGCTCCATCAGTCCAAGTCCTCATCCTCGGAGTTCAACATCTGTCAAAGCTTTGATTTAAGAACCAGAGGTGCCCCATCAGTCCAAAGCCCCACCCTCGGAGTTCAAGGATCCGTAAGGGTTCTGATTTTAAAATCAGGGGGCGCCCCGCCCCATCAGAGTCCAAGGCCCCACCCTCGGAGTTCAAGATCTGTAAGGGTTGTGATTTTGAAAACACGGGTGCCCCATCAACCCAAGGCCCGACCCTCGGAGTTCAAGATTTGTAAGAGTTCTGATTAAAAAAACCAGGGGCGTCCAAGGCCCCACCCTCGGAGTCTGATCCGAAAATCATGGGCGCTCCATCAGTCCAAGTCCTCATCCTGAGTTCAACATTTGTCAAAGCTTTGATTTAAGAATCAGGGGTGCCCCATATCAGTCCAAAGCCCCACCCTCGGAGTTCAAGGATCCGTAAGGGTTCTGATTTTGAAATCAGTGGTCGTTCGCTGAGAAATCCGCCGAATAAGATGCAATAACAACACGTGAAATGTAAAAAATTCTCTCTGACTGACAGTTGAAGAGAAATCGCAGGACTGCGGGAACTGCTGCCAGCAATGAGCCACAAAAACCTGGTACGACAGGCACTGCCCGGAAATCGCAGGCTGCAAAACCAATGTCGCGACTAGGCTGCGACAGCCACAGGGTAGTATTGCCTGTGTGCCAGGCTGTAGGCAGAATTCCAGCGCAATTCCAGCGCAATTCCAGCGCAATCGGCGCAATCGGCGCAATTCGGCGCAATTCGGCGCAAACGGCGCAATTCGGCGCAAACGGCGCAATTCGGCGCAAACGGCGTAATTCGGCGCAATTAGCGCAATTCGGCGCAATCGGTGCTTTCCATCGCATTCCAACGCATTCGGCGCATTCCAGCGCAATCGGCGCATTCCAGCGCAATCGGCGCAATCCAGCGCATGGCCATCTGCGGCCACTGAGCCCGCACGCATTGTGGATTACTATAGGGGCCTAAACGATTACCTATACTATTTATTCTGCGGGGTTCCTGATTATAGCTATAGTAAAAAAATGGGGAGGAGGACGCTGTGGACGCTTGTTTGTTCCACACCGGATCACAACATCAAGCAGTCGAAAACATAAAATGAGCAACACCCATCCAGAAGCAGCCATGGTCACCCCTTCGAAGACCCACCTTCATGTAGTTTCCTATCCGGATATTACCTTGGTCCAAGGCTCTTTATAGATAGACGCCATATGAAACAGCGCGAATTACGATGTATTCTCGGTAGATTCTATCTTATGGCCTGCTTGCTCCTCATGAAGCTTCTCATGAACCAATGTTAAGCTTACCCAAAAACCTCTGACCAGGATCCGGCCGGGCTTGAATATAACTTATGAGGCACCAGGCGTGGCATTGTGGTACTTTTCGCATGTGCATACAAAAGTAGGGTATAGTATAGTAGTGCGTAAGATATAATATGGCATGGTGCCCGTATACTGGAGCGTAAGATATAGTATGGCATGGTGCCCCGTAATATGGTAGTGCAGTATTGTGACATACAGTCTAGTTCATCATGTATGTGTAGTATAGCATGATACAGAACAGCTGTATACTGTGCTATAGCCAGGTTATGGTAGTCTGATATCATACGAACCTGTTGAATATGAATACTGTAGGTCGAAGGTAGAAGACAGAGATCAGCCTTATGTTCTAGTCTAGTGTATTACAATATGTTGTGATATGACATTGGCAGTAAAGTGCACGATAGCATATTGTAGTGTTGACGCTATATTGCAGTGTGGTATAGCATACACTATATGGGATACGATAGTCTAGTATAGCACTACCGCAGCATGGTGTAGGAAAATACACTGTTGCATGGCCCTGTTTACTATGTTTACTATTTTAGGAGGGTGTAGTAGAGCATAGCATGATATAGCAAGGTATAGTGCGCTAGCATAGTATAGCGAATTATAGTCAGGAGCCTAGTGTACTATTCTGCCGTCAGTTCTAGTTCACTATATAAAGCACGAGCATAGGTCATAGAAAGAGCGATTTGCGTGCATGAACCGAAGAATGTGGTACCATGCACACCACATATCCACTTGCAAGGCTCGGGGTCGACACCACAGGGTATCTGCTCGCAGTACTCTCGGTGCCAAAATGGCGGGGTATATCGCAAGTACGAATTGAGGCTGTGCTTTCTTTGGTAGTGTGTGTGTTATGTCAACGTTTACGATGAGTAAACTGAGTAAAATCACGAGTTCGGCTTCCCATTAGGCTAATCTTCATTCACTGGACTAATCGAAGGGCCTTCAATTGCTTGTATCGGCTATGCATATGATATGATATACAATTTTTCAATTTAGGTTATTAGAGCGTAGCATAGTACAATGTATTAAAGATAAGCATTGACGCCATAATCTAGCATGGTGTAATGCAGTCTAGTATAGCAAAGTGCAATGTAGTACCTTTCAATACGGGCAAACCCAGTACAGTAAACTCGAGCATAGATGACGATTAACTATCAAATATTGAGTGGTACTGTGTCGACTGCTATGCAATGCAATGCGGTCTCGTGCAATCCAGCATAGCACAAAGGGGCTTGGTATATGGTAGTGCAACTTACTACATTCAAACATAGCCTAGTCTAGCACCAACGCAATATAGGATAACCTTGGACGTTACAGTGCTGCATAGTCGCAATGGTGTAAAAACAAATGGCTACTATAGTATATCAGCGGCACACCTGTAGTCTGGTTTGGTGGAATAGACTATAGTACATAATTATTGGGAGCCCTATGATCCTGAGCTCTGCAGAATTAAGGTCAACAGGTTTGGAAATATGGAAAGCCCAATGGAATTCCACATCTCCACATGTGCAAAGCTCTGTGGCTTTGGACGCAGCACATGTGGAAAGGTGGAATTCCATTGAGGTTTCCGTTATGTGGCAGACAGACGCAATGCTAGGCCCCCTGGGTCCGAGACCCAACATTGCAGAAACAAAAGTTCTTGGACCCGCTCCGAGAGCCACGCGCCCCGATTTAAAGATTTGGAAAAACTTAAGTGTTTAAATCGGGGCCCCGGCTCCAAGATGGATCCAAAAAACATCTTTCTGCACATTAGTTTCTTGGATCCATCTTGGATCTGGGAGGGCCCCGACTTAATGACTTAAACAAATTAAGTCATTAAGTCAGGGTCCTGGATGGATCCAAGATGGATCCAAGAAACTTTTTCCTGCAATCTTGGATCTTGGATCCGGGAGGGCCCCGACTTAATGACTTAAAAAATTTAAGTCATTAAGTCAGGGCCCCGGCTGGATCCAAGATCCAAGATTGCAGACAAAAGTTTCTTCGATCCATCTTGGATCTGGGAGGGCCCCGACTTAATGACTTAAAAGAAATAAGTCATTAAGTCAGGGTCCTGGCTGGATCCAAGATGGATCCAAGAAACTTTTTCCTGCAATCTTGGATCTGGATCCGGGAGAGCCCCGACTTAATGACTTAAAAAATTTAAGTCATTAAGTCAGGGCCCCGGCTGGATCCAAGATCCAAGTTTGCAGACGAAAGTTTCTTGGATCCATCTTGGATCCGGGCGGGGCCCGACTTAATGACTTAAAAAAAATAAGTCATTAAGTCAGGGCCCCGGCTGGATCCAAGATGGATCCAAGAAACTTTTTCCTGCAATCTTGGATCTTGGATCCAGCCGGTTCCCTGACTTAATGACTTAAAAAAATTAAGTCATTAAGTCAGAGCACCGGCTGGGAACACAACCGACAAGGAAGAAACAAGCGTCCACGGCGTCCCCTTCTGTAAAAATAATGGGGTCCCAAAACCCTCTTCTAATTCTTAAGGCCCCTATATTAGGGTTTTTACGGCGTAGGGTGTTGAGATTCGGAGTTAGGGTTGACCTGTAGATTCGGGTGGAATATTCATGTTGATTCAGGTGTTGCATGTTTTTTGGGTGGGGACGGCTTGAAAGAGCTGCTCTCGACCAAAGCGCCTAGATCGGTTGCTTCGACCCAGCCGTCCCTGCGACAACTAGAGGGGCCTGAGCAATTGGAAGAGTTTGTTTTGGGAAGTTGTCTAACACTGACCCTACAGGAGTTACTGCAACTCCAAGGGGCCTAGTCGTACGGCTTTATACTAAAAGGTTTGGGGCTTCGCGCTTATCCGTTTCTTGGGTTAGGCTCTCCCCTACGGCAGTCACAAAACGAACTGGGTGAGTGTGCTTCTTTTTTTTGGGGGGGGGGATTTTTGATAATTATAATATAGGGTTTGGGGTAATTATGTGTTTCTTCATGTTCCTGATTTCACTGTTATACCCGAGACTTTGACTTCACAAGCTACTGTTATGAAGGGCGTTGGAGCTACATGTAGTGGGTTTGCACCCGGGTTTGAGAGAGGGACCCGTCAAAACGAATGCAAGCTGTATCTACCAACCCTGGCTACATGTATTCGACACGTTCCTCCTGTAATGTTTAGAAGCCCTGTGTGTACAACAGGGCTCCATTCGTGGATCCTGTAGAATCTTCCGTCGGTGTGGGAAAGTTTTCAGACGCCCTGAGGCGGACCCTGCAAAACTTCTCAGACCTCCGAAACCCGAACCACTAGCCCCCCAAGACTAATGCCCTGGGCCCTCTATACACTCTAATCCACTGCGTAGACCCAAAAACTTACCTTTGGCCAGTAGGGAAGGGGAAGACTGGTAGAAATAGTAGTTCTAATTGTACCCGATTTCTCCATTCCGTACTAACCAAAGGTAAGAAAAGCTCTGTTGTTTGATCCAGGCTTATAAGGGCGGCGTCTTGAAGCGAGGAGACAGCCGGGCTCGGGGCTTTCTTCCTGTCTGCGATTTACGCGGGGGTTGTTACGGCGTTCTTGTAGGATCTGTCATGTTGTTGCAGAGTTCTCATAGGCTTCCGTAGGGTTTTTGAGCCAGAACCAAAACTAGCGCCCCCAAAGCATGAATAGCCAATCCTCTCTCACCACGAGGACTGAAGCGCTTCGCAGAGATTATTACGACGCCGGTGGGCCAGGTGCGGTGTTCTGGCACTTGAGGTTGCGGAGGTTGCTTTTTCACCTGCTGGCGCAAGTGAGCAACCTGTTATTTAACTACAATGAGTATATATGGCCTTCTCTATATATAGTCACTAAGCCCTGTCCCGAACCCTGAACTTGCTTTCTGCGTTGCGCTGTTGATGTGTGCGTGTTTCGACTTAGTTGCCTATGTGCGGCTCTGCTTGTGGCACAGTGGTTCCCAATGTCTTAGCCTAGCTAATTAAGGTCCCTTTTAGGGTACTTATAAGTCTACTTAGTACCTACTTACTAAGTCCTAGGTTTCAGTGCTGCCAGGGGGAAGATGTTTGCAGCTGTGGTTCCACCTGCGTCGGCAAAATGCACTAGACCTTAAAGTCGGCCCTCAACAACACCTGGGCAGATCGTCACCTTCGCAGTCTTCCTTGGCGTGGCCATTGCGGGAGTGTACGGTTCCACGCTGATCTACAAGGACGATGCACCGTTCGCAGATGGATGCAGTTGCAGCCTCCGACCATGGCCTTTGGGACGGGTCGTATATAATGTGTAAAGTCACTGAAAAGGAACAAGAGGATTCCCAGAAGTTCCAAAAACACCCTTCATTCGCGACATCATGACGAAAGAGTTAAGGAACAGTCCCAAACAACCCGGTACGGTAACGCGCTTTCTGGAGTCTCCATCCTATCAGGATTTCAAGCTGGAGTGGTTCATTCCGGACTCCTCTTACGTGCCTCCCAGCTGAAAGCTTTCGGGACCTTGAGGTTCTTTGAGGTGCTGGGCGCCGTCAGCATGCATACGGACGTGCGACAAACAGAAAGAGACAAGGACAAGCTGGAGTATTCTTAGAGGGATTAGAACAAGCAGCTGTATCATTCTTGACACAAGCGGCCCTAGGAATCGCAGTCGCAGTGGCAACAGTGGGTTCAGCAGTCACAGTGCCCTATAATCCCAAGTCTCAAGGCCAACATGCTCAACCAACTGAGCACCCGTCCCAGGAACAATTTCTTTAACATCAACAGTGAGTACTTCTCCACAGGCACGGCGTACTGAAACCTCCGATTTTTGTTTCAAGTTTCACGATCGAGGGAGCTTCGGGTCTATGGGGCTAAGGGCTTCTAGCGTCTTGGGCGCTTACGGTTTATATGGGGTTATGGGCGGGCTTTGGTAAGACAGCCTTCTTGTGGGCCACAAAAGGCGACGAGAGCAGGACGAATATCAAGACCAGTAAGGCAGGAGTCCTAAACCAATAATGCGTCAGTGAGTGGATGGACTCCGTGGTTCAGGGTCTATAGGGTTTCGTGCTTCAAATTATGTAAGGGGCAGCGGCTTGTTGGTAGGTTCGTGCGTTTGAAACAGCCTGGCTCTGCAAACTTTGGGTTCCGGCCATGCCTGGCCACTGTGTGAAATCTTCGTATTGACAAGTGACAATGTAGGAACATGATTAAGAAACCTTGGGCCTTTATTCGGGTTCCTTATATGAACCCTACTATTTTGGCGTCACAGGCCCAGGGTTTCTTTATCAGGTTCCTACATTCAGTGGTCCAGCAAGCCAGCCCCAGATGTCAAAGCTGCGGCTTGCCTGTACAGAGAGCTGCAGAGTCAGCAGTTGCAGGTTAGCAGCATGTACTGTCTTCTTACCGTGCACTGTACCACAAGAGCTTCAGGTTTTGGCCCCCGGATTCTGGCCTAGACTCAGGCTCTTACTCGTTTTGGATCGAAGCCTTCGGTGGAAAAAAAATGTGCAGCTCTCTTGGAGTAGCCTCCTTTTGGATCCCAGGGAAGGGTGCAGACCTCAGTTCATGACCACCCAGATGCAACAGGCACTGCCATCACTGTGAACTTCCCTGGCGCACTGGATGCCTTTGACCAGCAGCAGAATCTGCCACTTGTGTGCATGGACGTTTCCGACCGCCTTTGCCCATGCAGGGAATTTCTATTTGTAGCATGCTGTCTTTCGGGCCCGTAGGATTTCAGGATTCCGTTCGGCTAGGGAGGCTGTCCATGGAGCACCTGCTTTCCGATGCCTCGAAGTCTTTGGAGGTGATTCTGATTCTTTAAGGCCCCGACACTAGGGGCCTTAAGAATTACCGATACCATTCTGGCTGACTCAGAGATCTCGCGGAGCTCTAGAGAAGCTACCAGGCACGATGTCTACTCGTACCTGAACTCCTCGGACCTCATCAACAAGGACTCAATGTTTCGGGTTCAGGGCTTTTGGGTTTTAGCCTAGGGTTTAGGGCTCAGGGTGTCAGGGTGTAGGTTTCAGTGGGCTTGCTTAGTCTGCTGCTTCCTGCGGCGAGTTTAGAGTTAGGGTGTAGGGTTTAGGAGCCCTGGGTCTGAGAGAGTTTCAATCACTAGAAAGCCAGTGCAAGCGCAAGTTTCCAAGGTTGGGCAGTCCGATGTCCCGACTTCTCCTGGAAACCCTATGCAACGCCCTTGGCATTTAAAGTTATCCGTCTATCTATCCATCCCTCTCTATCTCTCTATCTAGTCAACCCTATTCTAATCTGATCTGAACTCATCTAATCGATCCTAATCTTATCTAACTTCATCTTATCTTGTCTAACCCAATCTCTCGTATTATCTTATCTTACCAATATCTAGTCTTATCTAATCTGCTCTATCTCTCTATCTATCTGATGTACTTTCTAAACCCTGCACCCTAAACTGCGGCCCCTGCCAAAAACAGCAGCTATCCCTGATCCGAATCCCGGTAATTCTTGTTTCGTTTTTCTCTATATGGTCTTTGTAGGGTTTATGCCTGCGTTTAGAGGGCTGAGGAAATGCTGGTAAGACTGATGTAAAGCTGCACATCGAGTTAGGGCCTGGGGGACGATGCTTTGTCTGTACTATCGAGGCATCCATAACAAACCCTGAACTTGATGTTCTCCGCCAGGATGTTGTTGTCGACAGCTGGTACCGCGAGTTCATGGAATGGGCCACCGAGCCGACCCAGGCCACCCCTGGTCTGGAATTGGGTTTAGGGTTTAGGGTTTAGGGTTCCTTGTAATAAGGATCCTACTATTTAGGGTACTATATTAATAGAGTTGGGGGGTTCAGGAGGCTGTTCGAGGTTTCAGCGAAGGTTTATTTGGGGCTTCTCGAGGCCCAGCAGGGGCCTCGGGACTTTCGGCTTTAAGTAGGGTTTCTGCGGTCCCCCAGGGGCCTTCCGGAAGAGTCATTGTTCAAGCGGTTTAAGCCGCCGGGGAAAGGTCGAGACAATGTCCGCCACGTTTTCGCCCTCCCGAAGCGATGCAGCTGCCATCTTCGCGGCGGGATGGGACGGGATTTTTCTTTCGTGCCAGGGGTAGGCGTTTTTCAGTTCATGGAAGTAATGTACTCTGCATACCACATTTCGTTACTCCTTGCTATGCTTGTTATACTACGTCATACTGCACTGTACCAACTTAACTACTAGTTGGACTCTCCATGCTTGGGCAAATCGCGTTGACATCCTCGACAGGAGTTAAACTTTTGGTTTGACCCCATGACCAAGACTCACATGAAACAACACAAGCCTAAGGCCAATTGGGTTCACCCAAGCGCACGCCTGAATGAAACTTAAGCTTCAAAGCCCAATCAGATCTCAAGCTTAGTTTGGGTTTAGCGTGCTGACCTTGCTTAGGGGCCCTAGATTCGGGCTTTGGTGCAATGCACCTCCGAAGCGTTCAGATATCAGGATCCACCAAAATATCCTGCATAAGAAGCGCAGTGGTTTCAATCGCGAGGTTTAGGGGTTAGGTGTTTAGAGTTAGGGTTTAGGGTAGAGTGTCTTCACACAAGGAGCCTGCGTTTGTAGGATCTGTAGAAAACGGAAGACCCTTTTGATCGTAACCACAGCACCGTGTTGTCGTCGACATATCCGTACCATATATGCTAAGATGCTATGGCCCACAGGCCTATTCCAATTATTCCCACACTCAGAAGTTCAAGACCCTTCTGGAGTAGAAGTCAGAACCTAAGGCGCAAATCCTAGGCAGTACTATGGAGACCCCTTGAAAGGGGACACAACTGAACCCTGCTTCTGGCTCTCTCAAAAGGGACCTTATTGAGAGGGTCTATATCCCCAAGGGTCCCCCTAGCCTATCTCCTGTTTGTCAAACTTGACAGCTCTTGCAACAATGCCCAGAAGCCCGATGAAAACCGGCGTTTGGTGCGTCTCCGCTGTGGAAACGAAGCAACGGTTCCGCATGAAATGAGTATATTTCGTGCCGCCCAAAACCCTGCTGAGGTCATTGCAGCCCGTACATCATTCACCTTTTTCAAGTCAGCCTGGTTGCTCTAAAGACATCCGTACCTGTGCCCCCAGCCCCGTACCTCATTTCGCTTTCCGCCAGAATCGCGCCGAGTTTTATCCAGCTCTCCATGTGTGGCGTCTCGCAAGCAGCGGATGTGCTTCCTAAGGGTCGTGAAATTGTCAGAATTGCATAGTCAAGGTTTTGCTTCTTCCGGCGCTTGAAATTGTCAGAATTGCGTAATTCGTTAAGGCTTTCCGTGTTGGGTTTGCAGCGTGGGGTGGTACTCATAAACTACCGATGAACAAGCTCATGCCTAGGTACCGCACCGCCGTGGGCTCTCGATACCGGAACTCGATGAAGTGGACAGACGAGGCAGAAAGTTGCTGTGTGTCGGAGCTAAAGTCTGTTGCTGGCGGGTTGTGATCGTGCAATATCGAGGGCCTCGGTGATTACCAATATCAGTTTTGGGGGTCCTTATTGTATGTATAGTCGAATATTTACCCCCTTAATCCCCGATATTAGGTGGCGACGATGATGATAGCCAGGTGCGGTTGGCGACGATTCTCAAGTTATAGTCGCGGTGTGATGACGACGAGGGTAGCTATGATATGAGAGCCAACCTGTGAGGGTCGCCGCATCCATAACATTTACCCATAGGCCCCATAGTGGTTCCGTTTTGGGATTGCCTTATTGGATTCTTAATTAATAAGAACCCAAAAAGGAACTACTAGGGGGGCATATGGGTAGTCATGAACATATGATGGCAATCGCGTTGACTGCGTGCTTTCTTGTGCATTGTATTGTTTGTGTCTTGGTGTTGGCGTTGGTGTGTGCATGCGCATTCCCTGGCCATGCTTGCTGCTGGAATGCCTTGCCTCTTTGTGTGCGGGCGCGTCGTCGCTGGTTTGGCTGTTGCGGCTGCTTCTGGACCTCAATCCCTTGATCCTAGGCCCCTTAAGCCCCAAATTTCTAAACGCCTGGTTGAACCCTCGCAGAGTCTGGACTCGAATAAAAATGCTCTGAGCTCCCACATGGGTCCACATTGTACATCGCTTTTTTTGGTTGGTCTATCGGTGCTACCGTTACCATGTAGAAGCTGAATCGGTAATTGTAACCCTTGTCCACAGGAAGCCCGTTTCCTGACATGAGCCGTGGTCTGGTTCTTCTCATCATGTAGGTCACTTCTTAGGGTTCAGAGTTGATGCAGGATTGCATGGTGAATGCCACTGTGGACAGCCTCCCCACCGGCTGCACGGTGTCGCTCGGAAGCGTCCATCTTACTTTGTACTTTGTACGTCGGCATCACATGGGTAGTTTTGTACATTAGGGTCCCTCTGTGGAACCCAAAATCGAGGTCTCACCCTCGCCAGAAGGACGTTTAAGGAGACCCCACTTTGCTGAAACCTCCAGATGTTGTCGCTGAGGACTGACGGGCTGTCTGCAACCCGCTTCAATGCCGAACTTTCCTTGGCTTCGACCAACACAGGCTCGCGTGGATTGCGCTTGAGGTATGATGCAGTTCTAGATGTTGCCTTGTTGTTGTTTTCTGACTCAATATTAGTATGAGTGGTCGTCGTCGTCGTCGCCCTTTTCTTAGTTGTAGTCGCACCGTAGTTTCATTGCTTGTCGCAGTGTCTCGTCGTAGTTGTTGCTTGCTTTCTTGCTGGCTAGCATGCAAGCATGCATGCTTGCAGTTGCTGAAGGATTAGCTAGTGTCGCCATGGTTGCTGGTATTGTCAGTTGGAGTGGTTCAGGCAGCTTCGGTGTACCAGCCTTGTGGCTACCGGAAGCCTGATCAAGAAGCCCCTGTCTCCCTATTCCTGACATCATCGCAGCCAGAACCATCAATACGAACCAGGTGGTTCAGGGAAAGGCGACAGGTTTCAAAGAAGGCTTTGTTGCTGGAAGAAATCTTGCATAACCTTGAGTCGATGAAGTGCCCCAGGGTGTGTGCATTATGCTTGTATGCATACTCCAGGACAATGTTTCATAAACCCTATGGGGTGCTTAACGGCCCAACCAAACTCAGTAACCAAACTCAAAACCCTAAGCCTGTAAACCTCAGATCCTGACCCCCGAATGCCTAAACCTGCAAGCCGTGAACCCTAAGGCCTAAGGGTTGAAATACTTCTCACAGTTTTGTCAGCCCAGATCTCCCACAACGAAATGCAGAGATCCCAAAAATGAGGCATTGTCTTCATGCACGTGTAAGAAAAGTGGGTTTCTATCAGTGCCATGGTCCGAGCTGGACGAACATCCCAACAGGCCATGAACCTGAACCTCGCATGTTCCCCGCCGAGCCTTCTTCTGATCACACCGTGCATTCAGCGATACCGTATCCATGTCTGCACATGCAGCTTGCTGTGCATGATGGCCAAAGCACTCGCAGCTTAGGCACAGACCGGTTCAACACAATGACCACCATGCGCAAAGAGGCAGGTGCCGCAGGGTTTTGAGTCTGAGGCTTGCGAGCATTAACAGCGGACCTGTGTTCTGCCTCACTGTATCCTTCAATCTCGAGCCGCACAAGGCACAGCTTCGATCGAATGGTCTAGGCAGCCGAGGAGTCAGGGCCGTTTCATTTAGGGACCTGGCTGGTTCGTAGCATCAATCATTGGGCTTCCCTTACAGATACAAGGTACTCTGCCACCTGGTATCGACGCTTCCAGTTTCTATTGCTCTTTCTACGATTGCGGCGAGTACTGTTGCCGACAGCATCATCGCAGTTCGGTACAACCTCCACCTCCATTTCCCCTACCGCCACAGCGATGGGGACGACTGCTACTTTCCATGCCGCTACGTAGATGCATCATGGTGTTTCATACACGCCACAACATGTTTAGATGATTCAGGACTTTTTCGCCTGCTGACCGTGCACAGCCTCGACAGCTTGAGACCCGAGCAGAGAGCGCCTTCACATATCCCGGCAGCTCCGAAGTCGATGAAAACCAAAGCCCCCGCCAGATTGATTCCCGCTACTCCGGTGCTTTCCCCTACAGCTTCGACTTCCTCTACTGGGAGGAGGCCAGGGAGTTCTGGAAAAACCCGGATTCCTGGGATTTAGATGTTGGGATCGACTGGCTCAGAGCCAACCTGCCGATACTTCAGAGCTGGGGCACCCTTCAAGTTCAGAGGCAGAAATCTTCACACGCATTCCGGAGTTGCAGGGTTTTGATGTCAAGCATGCAGAGCAAGTTGCCTAGGTTCAGCTCCTGGGGCTTGTGATGTGGCTCAGGATTCAACGGCGGGTTGTGGTCGCCTCACATGCCGAATCTTAAGAGGAATTTCGACCACGTGCCTTGTCGAGCCCGGCATATACATCTCCGAAATCTGCAAAGGCAAAAGAAAGCAGCAGATGAACAGATCAGTGTATTTGCGCACGCTCTGTCTATCTGTCTAAATGTCGTAGGCCTCGATGATGCGAAGGTACAGCTTGGCGCCGTGAATTGTTCTGCAAGGTTCACGCGGTACGGAATCCTCAAACCGAAAGCTTGAACCGATATCCCAAAATAGCCTAGACCCTAACCTTCCCAACCCCTAAACCCCAAAGGAACTCTTAAACAGGGTTGTCTTATCTCACCAGGTCGGCATTATCGACGAGGCTGGTTGCAGGGAAGGGCATGGAGACTGGTGCAAGCTCCCGGTTCTCATCCGATCTCAGCCATGTATATTTTCGCAAGCATGTGGGCCAGTGGGTGAAAGTTTGCCCAGGTTTAGCGCTTAGGCTAAACCGCTTCACCTTGTATCTTCCAGTCAAGCTGCGCAGTTACCATCTCGCGGGTTGTGCGCTGGGTTGGGTTCCAGGCTTCAGGGGGACTCAGTGAGGACTGTTGTGGCCCAATGGGATGGGACCCTAGTAGAACCATACAAAACTAGAACGACCTCCGAGCAGGTTTAGGAAGTTAGGGTTTCGTAAGGTACTATAGTACACAAGACTCACATACTATACTTGATTATACTTTACTACACTCTGCTATACTATACTGTGCAATTTCCCCCCCTCAATGTTTCAGAAAAGCTCCGATGAGTATCCTTGTCGCCGAAGTCCTGAGTTTCTACCAGCTTTGCCGTGAATCAAGGCCTAGAACGTGCCGTGAATCACTAGATCCTGCTGCGAGGCCCGTAGAGCTCGAACTTGGGGTTCTGCTTTTCGCTTGTGGGGTCTCGAGGCCTTGAACGCTAAGCCGCTTCACTTCCGGTTCCCTTTAGCTCTGACAGGAGCTCGTCCGAAATTTGATCATCTGCGGTGGAGTTATCCTCGTGGCCACTGAGCTCACAAGTGGGAGGCGAAGGTTGAGGGCTCACGTCTTCACAAAAAAAGCGTTCTGGGAGGGGGTTTGTCATGCTCACAATCTTGTTTACGGTGGCATCGAGTGTAGAGTCTAGGGGTATGGCAAGGGGGGGTGTACCGCAAGATAGATCCCAAAAAGCATGATGATCGTGATAACCCAGCTAGCGTCTCACGGCCTCTTCGGATCTATCCCCCTCAAGTAAGGAATGGTCCTTAAAGCTGCGCTATGCAATAAGGTTTCTCCGAATTCAAGGAACCTGTTCCTGAAAGCTATACTAAGAAACTCTATAAAGTTTGAGGAGCATTCCACAGTTAAGGGGTACAAGGGCTCTCTGGCGTTCCCTTTCCGACGATACCAGTCCGCAATTTGGCAGATCACGAGCTGAAAGCTCTACCGACAAAGCGAAAGATCATAAACTCCAAAAGCCCCTCAAGGCCCTCCAGCGCCCAAAGAACTGCCAAAGAACTCAATCCTAAACCATGAACCCCTAGACCCTGAACCCCGAAACCCTGGAAGCCCTGAGCCCCTAAATCCCTGAAACCCCTAATCTCCTGAAGCCCCGAAACCCCTGAAACCCCTAAACCCCTGAAACCCCTAAACCCCTAAAACCCTAAACCCCTAAAACTCTAAACCCTAAGCCCTAAACCCTAAACCTAACCCCTAAACCCCTAACCCTTATAAACCCTAAACCCCTAAACCCCTAAGCCCCTGAAACCCTAAACGCCTAAACCTTCGAGCCCGGCCTGGCTTAAGTCTTTGGTTCTCAGCTGAGGTCATCTTCGCCTTGGTCCCATCCGTCCGCATAGCGACCTGGGCTCCCTGGCTCTGGTTTAGGGTTTAGGGTTTTGGGTTTGGGGTTTTGGGTTTTGGGTTTTGGGTTTGGGGTTTTGGGTTTAGGGTTTTGGGTATTGGGTTTTGGGTCTAGGGTTTTGGGTTTTGGGTTTTGGGTTTAGGGTTTAGGGTTTTTAGTTTTAGGGTTTTTGGGTTAGGGTTGTGGGTTTTGGGTTTTGGGTTTCGGGGGCCCTGGTGGCAACGGTCCTAGGGCTTGCAGGGTTTATAGGGTTCTACAAGGGTCCTAGAGTTCCTAGAGTTGCTAGGGTTTGGGGGGGCCCGAATGGGGATTCACAAAGGTCCCAGGGTTTAGGGCTTTTCGGGTGTAGGGCATGAGTATTCATGAGAGTTGGGCATTTTGGGGGTTTTTTAAACGAGCCTTGATGAATGAAGGGATGGAAGGGGCCTGAGTTTTGGGCCAGTGCACGCCACGTCTGTCTGCTCATCTTCCAGAGATCTTGTCCACATCTCAACACAAACCAAGCTCCCTTTGGAGGAGCTCCTCCACCCCAAACCCTAAGCACCCATAACCTGCAAGCCATAAGCCGTAAAACCCAAACCCTACATACCAAATCGCGGCCAGCCCTAAACCCCAACCCTCAAACCTTAAACCCTAAAGCCTAAACTCCTAAACCCGAAACCTAAACCCAAACCCCTAAACTGTAAGCCCTTAAAAGGCTCCCGGAGCCCTACAGTTCGACGCCGCCGAAGCCTGAACCCAGGTTCACAACTCCCGGCTCTTGGCCCCAGTCGCAATGCAGAAGCTTGATAACAGCTATACCAATACTTTTCCGTCGGGTTGTAGAACCAACAAGCATATATGTACCTATACACATACTTACACCATAATATACCCTGAAACCCTGTCCTGATCTTCAAGGGTTCAAAGTAGCTCTGGCCGCAGGTTCACTTCAACCTGGTGCGAAGCGAGGGTCCAATAGGATGCATGGAATACTCATGTGCGATACGGCCAGTCTTTGTATCTTCAGCTTGCATCCCACAAGGTTGTCCTCTGTGTGGCGATGTCCATCATCAACACCTTGGGCTTCATGTACTACTGGGACGTCACCATCAGCGGCGTTTCCACGTCTCTCGGCCAGGTTGTGTATGAATACTGTGGTTGCTCTAATGAAATCCTGAACAAAGTCAGAAACCTTTTCGTGGCGGAGGTCGCATGAACAATAATCCTACATGCAAAAATCGCGCATGGCGGAATCCCGGATCCTGACGCGAGGATTTATGTGCTGATCTGCGTCGGCCTGGCAGTGGATTACGCGGCGCACATTGCCCACATGTTCCGGGAGCACCGAAGTTTGGGGTGTTTGTTTCAGGGTTTAGTGTATATAATTTAGGAACCTAACCAAAAAAACCTCGCCCTATAACCTCGCCCTATAGCCCCCAAGTAGTAGGATTCATATCAGGAACCTCAACGAAAGCCCGAGGTTTCTTAATCAGGTTCCTGCATGTATGTTCCGAAGTTTCTGCTGATTCAGGGGTGGGGTCCATGAGGCCAGCGGTGTAATTTGGGTGGATGGCATGGCAGCCTACTCCCACAACCACGGATCCTCATCCCGCAGCAATGCTATGTAAACCCTATAACCCCTAAGACCCGAAGCTGTCAAAGCCCTCAACCCCAATTAATCCACCTAGGCCCTCTAATCTACCCTCAATACCCACTAAGAGCCACACTGCCTCTATTAAAGGGCACTTGGCGGGGTTCTACTCCCTAAGCCGTGAAGATCCTGAGCCCTAAGCCTTTGCTGCTGAGAGGCTGGTTAATCTCATCAAAAAATTACCTCTACTGTTTTGCGGCCATTGTAATTATAGTAAAATATACCCAAAAACCCTATTCTAATTATTTCGGCCCCCCATAGTAGTTGTCTTTGAATGTCGGAGTCCCTTGTGAGACGTACTGCCGAGTATTCCTCCAAGCTTTTGTAAGGAGTAATGGTCCAAGTAGTTTGTTCTAGTAAGTTGATTGCGAACTCACAAAGACAACAGAACTCGTATCAAGAGCCCGTTCGTGAATAAGTCATCAGATCAGAACTGCCTGCTTCGGCAGTTCTCAGGAAGCGCTCGCTCTCTTTCTTCCTTCTCTCTCTCTCTATCTCTCTCTCTCTCTCTCTCTCTCTCTCTCTTTCTCTCTCTCTCTCTCTCTCTCTCTCCGTCTCGCTCTCTCCCTCCCTCCCTCTCTCTGTCTCTCTCTCTCTCTCTCTCTCTCTCTCTCTCTCTCTCTCTATTATATATATATATGCATGTGCGTGTATATATATATATATGTATGAACATATATATGTAGACATACATACACTTAGGTTTATGTATTTACTTCCGCATACATATTGCAAGCTTAGTACTCGCTACAGTCTACGGACCCTAAACCCTAAGCCCCTCGACCCCCAAACACTAAACCCTAAAGAAAACCCTAAAGTGCTATGGAGGAGTCGACCGGCACTTCACGGGAGCGAGCTATCGCCGCCATGGAGCGGATTGGGCTGCTGGGCTCTGGTTCAGGGGTCTGGGGTCTGGGGTTTAGAAGTTTAGTGCCTTAGGGTTTAGGGGTTCAGGGTCGATCGGTGGTAGGGGAAGGGGGCTTTCTGCACTTCAGCCACAGGATACCGTTCAAACCTTGCAGAACCCTGATCCACAGCGATTGAGACCGAAATTCTGGGCCCTGGGTCCTACGTCTGCAACCTTGACGGGCTAAGCTTTGCAACCTCGCATCATACAACACGAGCTGTTAGATGGGGCCTGCCGTCCAGCGCGCCCCAGGCATGAGCCCTGATGTGGCTCGAAGAGACTTACCCGGATTTCCATGTTTCGAAAACACTATATGGTGTAGCCCAAGACTCTAGACCCGACCCGTCTTGAACCTCCTCTTGCCATCAGTCATTAGTAACAGTTTCGGTGTTCATTATTGCCTTATAGTCGTGTTGTATATGAATACTATGACCACAACCCTGTTAAAATCTATTCTGCTTATGGACACCTCCCCCTCCCACAGCAATTCCTCAGCTTTGTCGACCCTTCAAAGCTCAGGCCTTGCACCTTCAACGCCGTGCTTTCCACGCTCCTTGCAGTGGCTTCACCTGCGAATCTCTGGGAGCTTGATCGTAGGAGTCGGAATAATTAGAAGCAGGAGTCTCTTAAGGTGCTCATATAAGCATGGCTCGTAGTCGCTCTATTTTCGGCAGCCTCGTGGAAGTATAGCAGGCCTCTCTGTAGCACTTCTTCTGAGTTGAGAGTCCTCTATTGCCGCTGTGATTCTTCTGTTTGCGCTTATGTGTGCAATGTTGCGTAATCGTGAAGGTTCTTCCATGACGATAGCGTCTTCTAGTCCCTAGACAACTACAGGCAATTCAGCCCTGAAACCTAACCCCGTAGCAGATGTTGAAAGGCAATCTTAACCACCCGGAAACTTCAAGCACAAAACTTAAGCTGGCTCTTTCTGAGAAAGGTGTTAAGCATATTTGGGGAACAGTTCCTTCCCTCTATATGTTTAGTGTTCTTTCCAAGACTGGCGTGCGAGGTGGTTGTAGTTGGCTTCTCGGACAGCTACGTCTTTCGGATCTTCTTCAAGGCGCTCCGGCGGGAGTTTGTTTTTGTAGGAGCTTTCGGGTTTGTGGGGGCTGTGTGTTTTGTAAATGTCAGGTTGGGAGTTGACTTCGAGGTAAAGAATTTAGGGTGTGAGGTTGGGGGTCGAGGTTTGTTGTTCACACCTGCGGCTTTAGGGTTTAGGGTTATATGGGTTTTTGAAACGGTCTTTGTTTGAGGCTTAAGGCTTGAGTCTTGGAGCTCAAGCTTTAAGGCGCAATGCAGTTTTAAGGCTTACCAACGGCTCAAGGTATAGCGTTCAAGGCTCAAGGTGTGTGTTCTTTCGTCTTAGAAGTTGGGTAGCTGGCTAAAAGTTTCTAGTGGTTTATGTTTTGGGATTGGTGGGTGAGTTTATGGTCTGTCCGAGCACACCCGGCCAGGGTCATCGAAGGTCCGTCGATTAACGAAAACCATTGTCATAGAATCCCGACCCACCAGTATTTCAACACTAAGGACTGCCTAAGTGTACAGTTTCAACATAGGGAAACTTAACTTAACAAGCCTAAACCCTAAACCTCAAACCCAAAACACAACAAAAAGCAATCCGTATGATACCCTTACAAAGACTAGCATAGCAGCCCCTAAAGTGAAGTCTGCAAGGGACCCAAATTGGGAGTTTCCGAAAATAGGGGACCCCAATATAGTGCCCGAAATAGTATGTAGGATCCTTACTATAAGGACGCGAAAATAAGGTAACCATAGTTTTTGGAAACTCCCTTATAAAGAGTTCGGAACCCGGCAGTTTTCTTTTGAGCCTTATACTATGTTACAGGGCATTTATCTGGGGTTTGTTGAAGGTTTCATTTGCAGGTGCTTTTCCTGGTGGTTGTCATCGCTGGAGCACACGGCCTCTGGTTGCTTCCAGCCATCCTATCCCTGGTGGGAGGCCATCAGGGTTTAAGGGTTTAGGGTTTATAGGGTTCACGGGTTTAGGGTTTAGGGGTTTAGGGTTTAAGGGTTTAGGGGTTTAGGGTTCAGGGTTTCCCTGGGGCTCCAAGTATAGAAATAGTGCCTGCTTTGGGGCCTATTTACAGTCTACAAACAGTACCTACTTTGGGCTATTTGGAGCCCCAGGGATTTTCGGAGCCAGCCCTAAACCCTAGATCCTACAATTACCTATGCTATTTTGGGGGCTCCTTATTATAATGATCCATAGTACAACATACCCCCAAAACCCGCTTCTCATTGGATTTTGGCGTTTAAGGAAAGCTGTCATTTGAGAGTGCGCAGACCAGAAAACAGAAGATAATAGAGCAGCCGGCGTGCACGAGTTTGCAAGACGAATCTTCTGCACGGCACCATGATTCCATGTGATGCGCCCTAGTTCTGAGGCGGGCTGAACCGTCTTGTCGTATGCAACAGCCCTGACCAACATTGGTAGATGCACTTCTTTTTCCACTAGTTTGCACTTTCAGTCACAATGGCGAGAGAATTGAAGACAGTTGCATAAGTAATTAGCACGATGTGTGATGATGATGATGATGATGCGCGATGATGACGATGCTGGTGATGATGGTGACGATGGCGATGACTGTTCCTTTGACTTGACGTCACCAACATCCTCATCCTCCTCCTCTTCCTCATGACCATCAACATCCCCATCATCGTCATCATCATCGTCATCACCAAGATCGCGACATGCACCGCCAGCTTCACCATCAGGGAAAGACAACGAGGTTTCGGGTCATCCCGAGCCCTTGCAGTCTTTTGCAGATCAGCGCTCTTAGCCCCACCCCAGCCCGAATCCTCCAAGCCCCTAGACGCTAAGCCGCTGAAACCCTAAATCGCAAGCCCTTCAAGCCCCTCAGCCTTCAGCCTCAACCCAAAGCCTTCCTTCTTCCCCAAACACCTCGCCCCACAAACCACAAAACGCCTTAACAAAAAAAACACAAAACACCCAGAACCCCTACGAACACGCCGCAAAAGAAAGACATCATAAAACCCCAAACCCCTAAAGCCTAAAATGTATGGATCCCTTAAAGCAGCCCTAAAGCAATCCTATAGATCCCTACGGTCCCCATAAAGCCCTCGATCCGAAGCTCCGAGAGTGGAGGCTCCAAGGCAGCGGGCGACAAAGAAGGGACCAGCTTGGGGAAACTGAGGGGAGGGCGGGGGGCGCGGGTAATAGTGACTATAAGGAAAATAGTAGGGCCCTATTATAGTCCCCAGTATACCACTATTACAGGGTGGGGGGGGGGGGGGGGTAGGGTTTGGGGTTTCGGGCTTTGGGGGCAACCGGAGAAGAAGAAAGAAGAGGGTTGGGGCTATAGGGCTTGAGGATTAGAGCTTGGGCTTTCGACACAAGTCGAGGTTAAAGGCTTTAGGATTTGAGCTTTAAGGCTTTAGGATTTGAGATTTAAGGCTTTAGGATTTGAGCTTTAAGGCTTTAGGATTTGAGATTTAAGGCTTTAGGATTTGAGATTTAAGGCTTTAGGATTTGAGATTTAAGGCTTTAGGATTTGAGATTTAAGGCTTTAGGATTTGAGCTTTAAGGCTTTAGGATTTGAGATTTAAGGCTTTAGGATTTGAGCTTTAAAGCTTTAGGATTTGAGATTTAAGGCTTTAGAGCTGAAAGAGCGTGGCTTGAGATCCTTGGATGGATGCAGCAGGCCTGGTGTTTCAGGTTCCGAGTTCAGGGCCTAAGGGGCTTAAGGTCTTAGGTTCACCCTGAGTTTGGGGCTTTGGGGTTCACGGTGGAGGTCCACATAGGGTTTCCCAAAATTGGGGGTAGCTTGTTTTGGGGTCCTCGTAGAAAGGATCCTACTATTGGGTCCTCTATAAAGGGTCCCATATTTTCGGAAACTCCCACATAGGGTTTTCGGTTTAGGATAGTGTGTGTTGAAGGATTAGGTTTTATATGGATCAACGTTTAGGGGGTGTGAGCAGGGGATCTGTGTTCCGGTTCAACCGACTTGGGTGTTTGGGTTTGGGTCTGCAGTGTGCCAGTTCGGCGTCGTGCTGTTCATTGTCTGTCAGACCTGGCATTTCACGCTGTATCGAAACCCGACACCGAACTAACGCTCAAAGGAAGAGGTGCTAGAGGTCTTGTACATTCTTGTACCATGTCAGCAGGAAGACAGACTCCTAGTTCAGCAGGTGTGAGAACACCGACGCATTTGAACCAAACCTGAATCTCATCCTGGTACCCTGAACGCTTGTATCCTTGGGTGGAGGACCTATGGAGCAGATGACAAGGCTGCCGCAATGACGACACACATTGCTTCCTCCTGTGCCTTCACGAAGTAGCTGCAGATTGTGATGCTAAGCCCTAAACCCTAAACCCTAAACCCTAAGCTAGGGAGACCACTGTTTAGGGTTCGGGGCTTCCTGCAGAGATGCTGGATACTGGACCCACTGTCGAAGTCGGCGTCAGAATCCCCGGTTTGGTTTGGGTTGATGAAGTGCAGTGAATGTCCGTCCAACCACACGCAGCCTTGCTCGCAGACCTCGCGGACCGTGCCTCACAGCGAAGATGCATAAAGGCATCGAGCTCTTGGCCACTCGGTTGCTGCATGTAACGTGCCGGGCTGAGGGGGGTTTGCAGCTTAGGACGTTAGGCAGTTTGGGCTACACGCAGCAGCTTTCAGAGATTGAGGGCCGTGGTCGAAGCCTTCCGTACCCTGGTTTCTCTTCGAAGTGCATGAGGCACTTGTGTCCCACTCTTGCAGAACCGGAGAGACCACTATTTCTTCTTTAAACTAATATTCTTTCTGCAGACAGGGGGCAGTGTTCTCCAAGGGTTTGTCATATTCGCATGTTCAGTCGCTCAGGCTGCAGCCCCAATGGCTAGCTCGCGTTTGCAGGAAAGTCGCCAGTCCAGCTGGTGAGGGTCCCACGGACGGCACTGACACTGATTTCGATGCTCTTGTGCTTGCACTCATCTTCCTTATTCCTAATCCCCAAAGCCGCAACTCCACATCCTTACACCCGCAACGCTTAACCCCGAAAGCCCTATATACACTCCCGAAACCCTAACGGACAAAGAAGTCTTCCAAACTTCAGTTCAAGAAGACCGCGCCGCTTAGTAACTGAAATCGGGGTCCTAGAAGGTTTTTTGCGCTGTCGGACTTAGGGCTCAATCCGTTCCTTCCACAACTCACGGCTCATGCTTTTTCTGCGCCCTTAGTCCCGATAAATGCCGCCAACGTCAGCGCTACGCCATGCCTTGAGTGCCGAAGGCGTTCCACTGCAACAAGCCACCACCCAACAAAACCCTCAAACCCTGAACCGTTATGCGAACACAGACAGGTTCGTAAAACACATAAAGCCGAAAGCACCTTCTGAAGCTCTCAACCGAAAATCTCCCCAAGATCTACGGAAGTCTGCGGCGGGCTTGGCATAGAGTCGCCCTGAAGATGAGGGCAGCACCTCGGCCAAGATAATTTTCCTGATCAATAGGAGCGGTTCCAGGGGTTCCTTACTATATACTAACACTAGAATGAGCCATAGCCTAGTTACTAAGGCCCCTACTTGGAGGGTCGGGGGACTTAGTAACTGGTTATTTTAGGGACTTATAAGTACCATAACCCCAACTAGGGTCCCTTGTAGGATACGTATAAGTCTACTTACTACCTACTTCCTAAGTCCCCCGACCCTCCAAGTATAGTAGAGTCTTTTGAAGGCTCTAGGGCTCTAGGGTTGATTGAGTCCAACAGTCGAGCCGTCCTCCCCACACCAGCCCGGCCCCGAGCCTTAAACCACCAAACCCGAAAGAATAGCCCCTGACATATTCGTGATCTTGGGCCCTGCTCCAGAAAATGAAGGTAGGGGCCACCTCAAACTCCCGGGCGCTGTGGTGATTCTCAATTAGGTTTAGGGTTTAGGGATCTTTAGGGGTTTAGGGTTTAAGGTTTAAACCTCAGCACCAGCTTCTGGCTAGCAATTTTCATGATGCTGATGTTGATGCTGATTTCGTTGCATCCTCACGATGAATGATTGACTATTGTCCTGGGGGCGGACCAGGTCTGCTGCTGATGATGACGATGATGGTGGTGAGATGGCGGTCCTGCAAGCAAGGGAGTTAAAGTTGCACTTACCGGACTTGTTCATCGCACCTCTTGACCATCCCGAATTTAGGGTTTAAGTGTGTAGTCGGGGACCCGGTCTCTGGCTGCATGGGGTGGCTTAAAGTTTCCAAACCTGGATTCGCAGGTATGGTGCCGGATGAAACTTCACGTCAACTCTCGACATGTGCTTGCGTTGCACCTCATGTTCGCAGCATGGGTCTTAAGTGTGAGGCCGCCTTCAAGTATGTGCATGGCAAGGTGGGTGGGTGGATAGACGTTGTCTACTAGGGAGCTTTGTACGGCCCCACAGTTTTCGGACCTGTTAAGTCTTAGGGATTTGGTAGAGAATTGGAGCATGTGCCTGGTCTTTCCCACGAAGGCATGTCATCGCCACCATCGCGCGCTTTCCGGAACTCCCGAAAGCCTGTGCACATTGGAGAAAACTCCGAAAGGCCATGTAAAAGCCTTAAAGTTATAGGTTTTAGGGCGTGCGGTTTAGCTTCTGGTTGGCCAGAATTTGGTCTTTCTCCATCTTTGCAGTTAGCAGTCTCCCAGGCCTGCAGCTCCACTGCATAGCTGACCCTGGGGTGTTTTGAAGCGTAAACCATAAAGCTCTAAACCATAAAACTCTAAACCCTAAAGCCCCTAAGACTCTAAACCCTAAAACTCTAAGCCCTAAACTCTAAACCCTAAACTGAAAACCCTAACCCTAAGCCCAGAAGCCCCGAAGTCTCACAACTTTTGGCCTCGAACCCCCCCGCAGCCCCGGAAGTTTCAGCCCCCATGGATCTTAGGTTACGGTTTTTTTTTTTTTGGCTTTGGTGAGGGTAGGCTATCATCGGGCTATTCCGCTGCTTGCCATTCCCAGAACGACGCGAGCCAGCAGTCAAGTGTAAACAACTAATTACATGATACATGAACTATGAGTCATGCCTCAGTCAGAAGTACAGTTGCATGTGTCACTTCTACTAGAAGTGGGCTTGGGAGCTGTGTCAGGTTCATGATCCCATACGCCCGTGCGCGGATTGTGCATTGGTTAAGTTGGCTGCCGCCCCGAGGTTCCCATCCTACTCCTCATTATATCTCTCCAGCCTGAATCCTACACCCTATCCCTAAACCCTGAACCCTAACCGTAGAAAGCCTGTTGGCCCGTTGAGTAAACCCTTAAGCCTCAGTTGCCGGAGGCAAGAACCTGTTGCATAAAGCTCTCGCTTGAGCCAAAACGCTAAATGCCCGTAGTGTACTATATAGGGGCCTGAATAATTACCAATACTATTTTGGGGGGGATTCCTTATCACAAGTAGAGCATAACGGGCCCAAGAACCCTATTCCAATTATTAAGGCCCCTAGTACAGAATCCTACTATAGATCCCTTATAGACCCTTATAGAACCCCTTAAAGGGAGCCCTATGCCCTATGCTACTTATTGAGGCCCCCTACACCCCACAGTAGTGTAAAGTTTGGACCACGACGGCGGAGCCACAGCGAGTGGACCTGGCTTGCGGTCCTCTTGCAGCAGATTCCCTCTGGAGGAACCCAAAATCAGGATACCTTATTTTTAATTTCCAGCCGCTCCTAGCCTAGAGATCTGCAGAGGAAAGCCGCCATTACAAGAAAGCTCGTTGGGGTTACCAGGGTTGACGTAAGGGTGTCGGGTTTAGAATTTAAGCTGGGGTCGCAAGGTTTAAGGGCAATTTGCGGTTTAAGGTTTGGTATTTGCTTGGAGTTCAGGTGTTCAGAGAATATGTCGGGTGTTGGGTTTATTCAGGGTTTAGGGGTTTTGGGTTCGCCGCAGAATCTCCGGAGGGACTACGTCTTCCTCGGGTGGACGCTTTTCCTGGCGGTTGGGCTTGTTGAGGGCCCAGCCTCCTCGGCTCCTCTGAGTACTTCGAATATATAAAAACGTCAGAACCACTTCTAAATGCATTAGAATCCGGAAAGAGATGTGTTTAAAGATAAAACCACAAAGCCAATTCTAGTCAGTCACCCCCTTATCTTCAATTCGGGTCGTTTTAGGTCCCTCCCCCTGATATCAACTACGTAGCCCATTTCAGGAACCGTATGTCTTCGTGAGCCCTTTGCGCCCAGAGAACGGCCGCCAGAGCCCAAAGTGTATTGAAACTTGCAGCACCGCAGTCCCTTTACTGGGGTTGGCAGGAACTGTTAGGAGATTCCAGAGTATACTTTTTTCTCCCCCACGTCAGCTTCTCCGCATGAGGGGCGGCGGGCCTGGGTGGTTAACCTTGGGACAATTTTGCCGTGGCGATCTTACGCCGACAAGAGCTTCAGTAGCTACAACAAACAGCGTCTTGGCCGCCTTTTGAAGAATGATATAGGGACGACAGGGGGGCAATTCGACTCCGTTTGGAATTCTACAAAGCCCCATATATGAACACGCCGCCTAACCGTTGAAACTTTAGCTATATTTTTGTTTGGATCGGTTTCTCAAGCCCTATAAAGGATGTAGATAGAATCCCACAGTACAGTAGGAGCCGACCCATGTTCGGCCAGTGGACCACGTTTCAAGAACGCGGCCTGCGGCCCTTATCCCAGTGACAAGTTTTCGGGCGGTCGGCCGTTCAGGCCTGCGGATGCTGCGTCTGAGAGATCATCGTAGGATTTTAAACCTTGAACCCGAAAGTTCAACCCTACGCCTTAAAACGACGTCCTAAACCTTAACATGTTGCCCTAAACCTGCCTACCCGAAACCTGATCGTCATTGTCTCAGCCAAGAATGTACTGTAACCTCAGAAGACTTCCTATTTCTGAGCCCTTGACGTCAGAAGCATTCATGCTCAATCCCGACTTCATCTGCAAGCGTGTTGAGTTTAGGGATTAGGGTTTAGCGTTCTCAATTCGTATGCCTGAGATGACCGGTCGTCACGTGGGTTATGATATTCCGGGGCGGAGTAGGAATGGGAGTTCCATGAGGGAAGTGACGCTCAGTTTCCAGCGCAGGGATCCGAAATCGCACGATTCATGTCATGAGTACATAAAGTGCCCCTAAGTTGCAGATGCCTTCAGAAAGGCAGCCATCTAAAACCTGTGAAGGCTCTGTAAAGGGTCCTAGCTCGGCAGCGATCCGCATTCTCCCAGAGCTCCTGGCTAAGCCAAGGGAGTTTCTCGCCAAATCGAGGAGAAATCATAATCGACGCATTCCAGGATTGAAGGGCTGAGAATTGCCGGCTGTCACAATGGGTTTCGGGTTTGAGGGTTTATGGTTTAGGATCAGGATGGAGTTCGCATTCCTCGAGTACCAGTACTGTGGTTGGAGTGCTGTTGCACTGCTACTGCTACTACTGTTGCAGCTACTAGTGGTTCTCCTTGTCCTGTTGCTGCTGCTCCTCCCTCCTACTACTACGACTGCTACTACCGTTGCTGCTGCTACGACAGCTGCTACCATTTCCTTTACTGAGATCCGTGCGATCCGAAGACGCAGCGGGTTCAAAAGATGTGTAACTTGCATGGAATTCGCCTGCTATGGATAGGATCTTCTACCTGGACCCCAAAAGTATGTAGAATACTCTTTTATAGGTTTTGGGCCATTATGTTACCTACTTTTGGGGGTCTAGGTATTGCTGTTCTATTGGAAGGCAGCCAGAAGGACCAATGCCCCTGAATTGATAGGGAAACTCATGGAACCGTAAAAGTTTCTTGCTGTCATCTACGGACTTCTCAAGAAATAGGATGACTGAAGTGGCTGAGTGTCAGTCCAACGTGGCAACCACGACACCTTACACAATCCCGAAACGCTGAACACCAAGCCTTGCCAGCGTAATCTAACAACCATTCAACCCCAACAGCGCCGACGACGCGCCGCAGTATTTTTCCAAGCTGATTTATTGTAGCTAGGGCACGGCTCCGAACGGAGCCGATGAGCCTTTGATGAATGGTGTGTAGGGTTTTCGGAGTGGGGCTGGTGTAGTTAGTGTAGGGTTTGATTTTTGGGGTGATCTCGGTGTTCGGGGTTTAGAGTTTTGCTGTTCAGGGTTCGGGGGCTTTGCGGTGTTGCTCTTGGGACTGACTTTGCTTGCACGTTTCCTTTGTGTGACCGAAATGTCCGAATTTGCCTTCCGGATGCTGCTGTGCACAGAGAAGTGTTGTGAAATGTGTTACCGTACCGTGAAATGCTTGTTTCGATCATCTTTGACGTTCCCCTTCCCCTTATGGGAACAGACTTCAAGCATTGTTCTACTCAGGCTGGGTGTTGTCAGCATGAGTATTCCTTGCGCTGTTCGTCGAAGTGTACGACTGCAGGCCATACTTCCCAGCAAGTCCCGTCTTGCAGCCCGAACTCTTCCGCAAAATGCATGCAAGGCTAGACATGAAGGGATCGGGGTTCAGGGCTTTTTCATGCAGAAACGTGGCTTTGAGGCTTCGGGTGACCCTCAGCTCATGTCCTGTAGGTCCTGAAGCACGCTCACCGCTTGAGGAACCAGCCAAGCACTCATGAGTTCGCATGCAAATCAGGACCGTGATCGAGCGAGTCTTAGAGAGCTTCTTTGAGAAAGTTGGACGCGTCGTCGGAACTCATCCGGCATCTTGGCATAGTTGAACTGCATCAAGACTATCATAAACGGAACAGTCGCGACGAAGATCAGGTTTCATGACATTCATGATACGAAGTCAAGGCTTTCGCTAGCCATGCTCGCTCGAGTTGCGTGCTTCCTACACAACTGCGTGCTCGCTCGATTGTGGAGCTCGCTCTCACGCTCGCCGGAGCAGCGCGCACGAGCCAGCGAGCACCCAAAACTGTAAGAAGCATCGTCCCCGAGCCAGCATGCAAATCGATGCATTTTTGAGGCCTCAGTCTCGCCGTATAGAGGTGTTTAGGGCGTGGGGTTATATTCCAGAATCGAGGTGCGGCGTGCTTCTAACAAAATTGCATGCGCGCTCGCTTGCGCAGCACGCCTCATGCAAACAAGAGCCGGCGCAGACGAACGAGCGAGCACTCAAACATTTTGGAAGCACCCACCCCGAGCGAGCATGGCTACTATTGCAAGCGGCGTAAGCATCTCTTGAGCAAGACTTTAGTGGGGCTTCTCTGGGATCCATCTTCAGCCGTTTGGATAGATGTGAGCTTACACCCTAAACCCTTACTAAGCCATAGCTGGCCGATAACTCACCCATAACTAAACCATGAAGAAGCAGCGCGAGCGCGGAACGAGGTCAAGAGTTTAGTTTGCAGCGTGCTCTTCGTTGTCGCGTGCGGCGGAGGCAATGACAGAGCTTCTGGTTCTGGTTCTGGTTCTGTGTCTTCGGATTCAAGGTTCAGGGCCTCAGGATTTATGGTTTAGGGATGTTTAGGGGTGGTTTCGGGTTTAGGTTTTAGGATGTGTATATGTATATACAGATATGAGCTAAGGTTCTGGCTTTAGGAATTAAGGGTCTTGGTTTTTAGGGCTGCGGGTTTCGGCTTGTGCTGCATTTTTTATTTTATTTTTTCTCTCTCTCTCTCTCCCTCTCTCTCTCTCGCTCTCTCTCTCTCTCTCTCTCTCGCTCTCTCTCTCTCTCTCTCTCTCTCTCTCTCTCCCTCCCTCTCTCTGTTATACATACATATATACATTTATACATGTGCATTGCATTCTGTGCATTGTCCCTTCGAGCTGTTGAGTCGTGCTTCTTGATTCTTGGTCATACAAGCGCAACCAAAAAAAACCTAAACCTCCCACAAAGCCCTAAAGTCCCCCCCCTAACAGCCGCCTTCCTTTCGAGGGATGTCATCTGTTCTGCAGTTGGAAAAAGGCGTTCAAAAAAAGTTCCCCCTAAAACCCTAAACCTCCCTCAAAACCCTAAGCCTTAAAGTTCCCCCCCTAAAACCATGCCCTTGCAGGCTTCAGCTTCTTGACGAATGAGACACGCCCCGAGAAGCAGTTTCTCGACCGCTTCTTCAGCGAAGCTTTTGTATTGCAGTCCGAAGCTCGAAGCTGCCGATTAATGTAGGGGCCTCAATACTTGCCTAGACTATTTTTTGGGGGTTCCTTTGCATAAGTAAAGCATAATGGGCCCCAAAACCCTATTCTAGTTATGCAGGCCCCTATATTGCCCGTTACTCGTATAACTGATGACAGCTTTGGCCTGCCGTCCCTGCGACCCTGACTGCTCATCTTAGGTGGGTGCCAGCGGGCTCCCTAGCCTTGGACCACAACGAGTATGCAGCCTGGCCTGGCAGTTGCATACCCAAAGGGTCCCAGGTACTGTTCTGGGGGATACTTCCCCAAATCATAATAGTAATTCCTAATATGGAAACCCTACATTCTACTATATGGGTACTGTGGACCCTTTGGGATAGGACTTTGGGGTCTAGGGTTTGTTCCGGCCCCGCAGACCCCTTATTGAATCTCTTGAGACCCCTGATCACTGCCGATACTTAAAAGGTTCAGGGTTTGTTCTGCTTTAGACTTTTTACATATGCCTTGTTTCAAGCCCGGAGGTGAGGTGTCGTGTGGCCAAGCACGCAATGCAGTGAACACAGGCTTCTCGACTGTCCGCCCGATGCCCGTTGGGAATGCCACACCATCCTAACCCCTAGGCGTGACAACGTGCCTACGCCTGCCTGTGCCAAGAGTAGCTTGAAACAGGAACCAGCCTCGGTACGACCCGTCAAAGTTCCGTATATCATCTGTGCAGCCCGCCACCGGTGGCCAGGTACAGCAGACCTTTCCGAGCAACTCCCGCTTTAACCTCTTCACTGCTACCTGCAACGATGTGGAGGAAGCCGACTGTCACCTGGCCTCAAGGCTAGGGCTTTAGGGGGTCGGAGCCGAAAAAGGGCTCTTATAAAGTTACGATAAGGGCTACTATAGGGGCCTTTGGAAAGCCCCTACATTAAGCGATTGGAGTCCCGGATACATGTCTTCAACTATCGTCCACCCTAAGAGTATAGCCCTGGTATAACCGAAGGCAGAAGCCTCAACTTATTACACTACACTCTACACTCCGGCAGCGGCCCCGAAGAATAGACAAAACCTTAGTTTAGTCTGATGTTCGGCGCGGGTTTAGGGTTTAGGATTTGGGGGTTTCGGAGTCTCCATATCTTTCTTCTTCGATTGCCCTGCTGAGGCAACATCTTTGATCCAAAGTACATTAAACGGTTCCACGAGATCAATGAGCCCGGCACTCAGCTCAAGAGAACTAGGGTTGGTGATGTCAACTTGCATCACCCATAAGGGGTATGCCATACTTCCCATAGTCTAGGGTCATTTAGGTAATGCAGGGTTCATATCATCAACCGTAGTGTGACTGCAATCTTCGATCATCCAAGTGCCGCTTCCGAAAGGCTTAGGTAGCTTTGGTCACACATACGACATAGTTGTGGCGAGCGTCTCTTCCGGACATCCCCCTAGAAGTAGACAAAGTAGCAGCAGACCCCTCAGATGTTATCCTGAGCGGGTTCTCGCCAGGAGGATCATGAACATTAGCATCGATGGCGATGAGATCGTCGCCGACCTGGACAAGGTTCGAACCCTAAGTAGCTGCAGCCGGCTGAGCTGTGCGCACTTGCCTTATGGTTTGAATTCGTGACAGGATAATGCAAGCGGATTTCTCCAGAAAAGTCGAATCGATGCCTACACCTCGTATAACTTTAAGTACAAATGCACCCTAAATGAATATACTTGGGTACTTCCACCCATGATGTGACTGTTAGATGATATCTATGATACAAATATATGTAGCCCTTAATACGACCCCTAGCACAGACGGGTGGGGTCAGTACCCAAAATAGTGCCTATCCCAGACAGGCATATCACCTGTTTTTGGTGGTTATTGAATCCTCAAGGAAGCTTTTCTCATAACGCAGCCTTGAGCCGCACTGCCTGGGTTTGCGGAGACTATTCCATCCCTTTAGGGTCCTTGTGCTTACCTCAATTATGATGTTTGAAACGTTGAAACTAGTACTATTGCTCATCTTCTTAGTGCTGCCACAGTTTGGGCTTTTCAATCTCACTGTTATTGGGTTTTGGGACTGGGTAGCCTAGCATCAACATGGGCCAACCTGATATGTACGTAGGACATGCAGATGAAGTCGGAAGGAGCCATCTGGCTTTTGGTGGAGCTAATGCTACTTTGTTTGACGCCGCTGCAAACAAACTCGTTGTCGCCTTCGGCTTTAGTATCTCCATGGTGTGTGACATCAGATCCACACAAGTAGACACAAGTACGTGTGATTTTTATGTATACATGTTTGCAGTAGAGTTTCGGTCTTAAGGCTTCACTGCCCTTACCTCGGTGAGCCGTGCCTTCGCGAGTCGGGGCAGCCCCAATGTACTATGCAGTATGCACTAACCTCAAGCCCTGAACATGAAGCATGCATTTTCTTCCAGGCGCACAAGCGTGGCGAGGGCGATCGTCGACCCTGGCTGCAGTACCAGGGACAGTGGAGCCTCTTGGCCGAAGCACATAATAATAGTAGTAGCAACAGTAATAAAAGTAGTAGTAGTAACAATAATAATAATAACAATAGTGGTAGTAGTAACAATAATCATAACAGTAGATTCAGTAGAATGCAGCTGCTACGTACACGTGCTGTTCCTCGCATTTCCACCATGTTCGCCTTTCTCACTAAGGTGAGTTTCACTAGACTGGTCGCTACCGTTAGTATTGCTGTTCTTAATATTGTTGTTATTTTGATGACTACTACTGCTATCTACTGCTATTGTCGCTTGTCTCAAAATATGAGCATGCAGTAAGGCCTTGCGCCCCGATCTTGATGGTGCAGCTCGCATGCTGGTGCATTGAATTGTCGTCCGTTTTCATTTCTGTGAAAACGGCAGCCGAATGTACAATGCTGTCAGAGGGCCTTCAGGATTCTTTGTCCGCTCCGCGCGAGTCAGAAGGGTGAGTGAAGTAAGGATTAGATTGTGCGTCAGTGCATCATCATACCAGTCAGCAGCATCGGCGAGTGCAGTGAGCCAAAGCTCAGGTGGGATGTAAATCCTTCTCTCATGGACTATGATGCGGGGCGCTTTCCTTAATCTTCCTTACACCCTCATTATGATAGCTAGGGCCCCCCAAGGACCCCCCTCGTCCGCTCGCGTACCGAAGTGAAAAGAAACAGCGCACTCCGTCCAGGCTTCATGGGCAGCCCAGAGAATGCTCCTCGACGTGTCTAACTGGGAGTTTCCGAAAATATAGGGGACCCTAATGTAGTACCCCAAGTAGTAGGATCCTTATTATAAGGACCCCAAAATAAGGCACCCCTTTGTTTTCGGAAACTCCCAAGTAAGTAGATGCTGGATTGCAGAGCCGGCTGTTCTGGATAACCTATTCTTGTTTGTGCTTCGGTTCTGTATTATGTTAACCAGAAAGCTACCTAGGGGGTAGCTGGGACGGGTTGGACTCCTGGAAGTCGCCGTTCTAGGATCATTGTCGTCAATTTCGCCGCTCGTTAACCTTTCTCGAGCTTTCTTTGGCGATCGAGAACTCATAGTTCGAGGTTTTACAAAGCCATGAGCTTTGATGGCGCCAGAGGCTATATTTTGGCGGTCGAAATTCTATTACTCGCCGTTCTGGATCAGGGAATGCAGGACGCAGGTCAACATCCAGATAGGGCTTAAAGAGCCCGTCCATCTCCCCAAAGCTCAGTGTGACAGGGCTTCATCTGCCCGAAATCAGCCCCAAATTTTGGGTTCCTGTCATGGAATTCAATTCAAGGTAGCATAATAGGAACTACGGTAAATTATCTGGTTTTTTATTCTGGTAACTTAGATAACATTCCTTAGCAAGAACCCATGAAGTGCTCGCTCTGAACCCCAATGAAATCCTGAATATCATGTAATGTCTGAATCCTTGAACCGGAACTCCAGAACCCTAATCTTTATCTCAATCTGTAACCTCGAACCGGACAGGGAGTTTAGAAAGGGCTTGAAGGCGTACCAGTTTACAACCGATACTAGCTACAATCTTTTCTACTTACTGCAATGAGATTGCAGTAAACACTTTAACCCTAAACCAGGAATCTCTGAGGTGAATGGCTCTGTGGTCTTCAACGGTCGCAAGTGCTTCTCTTTCGGTCCCTTCTGTGGGAAGCAGTCGATCTTGGACGTGTCGCCCGTCTCCTTTTTAGTGCTGCCCTAGGGCTCAAGTTACCGAAATAGTAGGTTTCCAGCAATATGAGATGGAGCCCGGTCTACTACACTAATGCTGTTACTACTACTACTGCTACTACTACTACTACTACTACTACTACTACTGCTACTGCTACTGCTACTGCTACTGCTACTGCTACTGCTACTACTACTACTACTACTACTACTACTACTACGACGACTACTACTACTACTACTACTACTACTGCGACTACGTCTACCCCCAATATTAAGGTAACTGGAGCCCTAGTTGTGGTTAAAGTGCACTGAGGGATTCCTTAAGATACGTAGACGTTAGGGTAGCACTGCTTTTCGTAGCTCCTCCGCTCCTCCCTTCCCTGACTCAAAGGATGAGGGGACGCAGTAGAGAGGCTTGTATAGGGGCCTAAATAGTTTCCTGCCTATGCAATATATTGGGGGTTCCGGGTTATAAGTAATTATAATATAAAGGACTCCAAAACCTTATTCTAATCATTAAGGCCCTTATATTATTAGTATGCCCTAAGCCTATGAAGTACAGGAAGGTCGTACCTGGCATCTATCTTCAGCAGAGCTCCGCCTTGTCGTTGTGAGACTACAAGTGACTACTAAGCCCCAGAGCCCCAAACCCGCAAGCCCTGAACCCGTCACCCCGAAGATGGCATAGCCTGGACTCCAGGATCCCGCAAAGCATAGCTCGAAGGGCCCATGCGCTCAGATCGTGGTCAAAGCATACACTATTTGATCTCTGGGAGCTTTCACCTTCCGGGCACCCTCAACCTCAAACCCTACGACCAGAATATCCGAAGCCCTACACCCTGCAGCCCTGCACCTTTGCTTCAGGCTCCATATCCTACAGCCTAAAAGCCCTAAAGCCCCAGGTTCAAGGATGACGATTACATCATTCGGACGTTGACTGCCGAGGGTGCAAAGATGGCCATCAACGAGTGGGAGGTGCCGAAGTTGCGACACGATCCGTTGATGTAGGATTTCGGGTTTAGAGTCTTGGATTCAGAGTTTATGGTTTGGGTTTTTCGTCTGTACAGGGGAAGGCTTGAGTAGGGTTTTACCAGCCGCTGCCAGGGTTTTTTCTCATCGCGCTGGCCAGGCTCTATTAGGGTGTAGGCTTCAGAGCTTTGGAGTTTAGAGTAGGGTTCAAGTTTTGACTATGCTAGGGTGCTAAGTTTACCCGAAATTCCAGCAAACCGTGAAAGGAACTGGTGATACAGGAACCCTGATCTCAGGGATGTTCCTTCGGTTTCAAACTGGGGCTTTTGCCAGGCATCTGCAGGTAAGGGATATGTGAGAATATCTATGTCTATTTAACTCTGGACAGGGTCCTGGATGAAGGCAGTTTCAAGAACATTATCGACAAGACAGCTTGCTACTCTGAGTGCCCAATCTTCTGTAAGTCGTTAAGGCATTCCGAACTGAGAATAAGATCCGCCACAAGGTTTGACGAATAAAGGCATTTTTCTCTCTGGGTAGCTGAGCAAGCTTCAAAGGAAGCCATCTGTGCCTGCAAACCCTCCAGTGTGCACATGCTCGTCCTGAGCCAGGAAGGTAGCGGAGGTAGCGAAATGGTACGAGCCCTGGACGTGTGTACTGTTGAGTTCTACTGCCTTGTGGAGTTTAATCGCACAGAATATCCAGAGAGCCCATTACGATTCTTGGTGGTGAAGATGCGGAAAGTCTCAACCAGCCTTGTACAAAGGTAAGATCATTCATCTCCACAACCCTGAACCACAGAAGGGAGCCTGAGATTCGCACCAGGACCAGGAGAACTTCTGTCCGCTCACCATCGCTGTGGACAATTCACCCTGCTTCAACAGCCACTCGAATTGGACAGAGCATGGGTTTGGCTTTAGGGGTTTCAGGGTTTTGGATCTCGGATTAATATGCAAGCCTAAATGATTACCAATATCATTCCTTAGAGTTCCTTATTATGACGATACTGCAAGGGAGCCCATGACCCCATTCTAATTATGAAGGCCCCTTACAATAGACAGGGCAGATTGCGATGTGAGTTTAGGGCTCGGATTAGGCTGGAGCTCCCAACTCAGCCGAGTTTATTCTGTACCTCCAAACCCTGGCTATGCCTGCTTCAACTATCCCCGAATCCCCAAACCCAAAAAGGCGTTAAATTCGTCGTCCTGGAAGCCTGCCAAGGCAACTGCCAGAAGTACGACACCGTGCAGGAGCGCAACGATTGCCGCACCCTTGCCAGAAGCTACTGTGCAACAAGGCCAGTGGGACGGATGCTCTGAGTTCTTAGTGAGGAACTTCACTGAAGTTATCCGAATTGCGATACATAGTAAAAGAGATCCGCGATGCTTGCCGCTGCTTGCTGAGTATCTTAGTTCAGCTCGTTAGCAAGGGCCCTAAGTCTTTGGTGGGTTTTGGTTGCAGGCTCTTGGACTTAACTCAAGCTGAAGAAGAAACGAAGAACGCTGAGAAAAGGGAGCGACGTTCAAAGAGAAAGTCGAGCCCTGTGACAGTTGCCCGGATCCGCGCAACATGGCCACCTGCAAGGACTCAGGGACAGTCTGACATAGGGGCCTAAATAGTTACCCATACTATTGCGTCGGGGTTCCTTATGCTGGTTATCGTATAAAATACCCCACAACCCTATTCGAGTTTACTAAGGCCCCTGTATTATGCGTCCAGCATTGTCAAAGATAAGCCCAAACCCCTAGACCCTAAAGCCCTGTAACTATGCCAGGGACCTAGACTATCATGCTTCCATATGTGTGTTTTAGGATGTAAAAGTACATATTTACACATATATATATACATGTAACAACACAGTGGCCCTTGTATAGAACCTTTCTGCAGAGTCTTCATCTTAAACGCTCTATCTGAACACATGCAAACCTTCCTATCCAAGCCTGTTTGACCCTATAGGACAAGCCTCCTGTAGAATCCTGCAAATGTTGTCTAAGCCCCCAGATCTATTAAAAAAAAAAAACACAACTTCATAAACCCTAAGCCCTTCACCCCTAAGCCCTAAAACCTCTAAGCCCTAAGCCTAAACCCTTTAATCCCCTTAGCCTCAAACACGCCTGCGGAGCCTCGGAGCGGAAGCAACAAACCCTCCAATTCCCAAACTCAAAGAGTTTAGGGTAAAGGATTTAGGGTTTATGGGTTTATAGGGGTTTAGGTTCAGGGTTTAGGGAGCCCATATGGATCTAACATGTGCAATCAAAACCTCAAAGAAGCCCCAAGATCTTCCCCCTAAACCCAAAAACCCCCGGGCAAGCCCTGCAGACCCTAGAAGCCCCATCATTAAGACTTTTACCTCTCATACGACATATAGTTAAGATCTATACCTAGACCTATTGTTACGACCTATAATAAGACCTATGATCAAACCGTAAAGCCCAAGACCAAAAGAAGCCCTACAGACCCTACAAACCCTACAGTTAAGACCTACACCCATAATAAGACCTATAGTTAGACCTACAATAAGCCCGAAAGCCCAAACCCCAAAACGGAACCCTAAACCCTAAACCCTAAACCCTAAACCCATAAACAAAAAAAAAGCAAAGAAGCCCCGGAGATCTTCGAGAGGATCGGGGCTGCTTGACCTTGGGATCTTTCGAGGCTGTTGAGGCCGAGAACCAACTGAACACGGAAGCTCGGCCGATGAGGCTTAAGAAAAGGGGATGAGCCTTCTGAAATCTGGGTTTAGGGCTTGGGATGTGTATGGTTTTGGGTTCAAAATGTGGGGTTTAGGGTCTAGGATGTAGAAAGAATCTTGGGCAACAGATGGTCTAGGGTTTATATAGGGAACATAACCATTATGTACTACAGGCTGGCTGTGGGTCTAGAGTGGAGGGTTCCTAAGCCCTCAGAGACTAAGATCTGTAAGGGTTGTTCGATTTACAGTAGAAGCCAGAAAGATCATTATCGTAACCCCTTTATATAAGGTAAGATATAGGGGATCCTACCATTAATCCATATTCCAACTTTCTGGAGTTTCCTCTAGGTTTTGGGGTCTAGAGTCAGAGGCTTCAGAGTCCAAGGGCTGTTACAGTAAACCCCATAAAGTTGGAAACCGGGCCAAATAGTGCTGGGATTCCCTATACATTACTCTTAGGGATCGAGGCTATGGGGTTTCCATCTTTTGGGCTTCTACTGTAGGTTTGCTTTGGTGATTATCCCTTGGAGGCTTAAGGGGAATAGCAAGCTGATGATGAAGGCACCTATAGTGTTCAGTACTTTGTGCACAGGGCATCGGGATTATTCTGTTCCTGATCTTTGCAACCCTGAAAACAAAAACCCTGTAATCCAGTGGACCCCAAAGCCTCTACAATTGTACCGTCTTGGAACCTCACCTGAAAGCTAAAGCCTAAGTTTGGTAGCCTTAAGCCACGGACCCCTGCCTTAATTCCCCAGCCTTGCATGAACCCAAATCCCAGCACCACAAATCCTTAGTTCACTTCCTAAGCCCTTCGATGCGAGCCCGAAGCCCTAAATGTCATGGAAGTCTAGGGTTCAAGTAAATCTTCCAAAATCGTAGTGCATAGGTTTGAAATTTTAAAGCAACTTATGAATAGGTGTTTAAACCAGCCTGCAAGAAAGGATCCCAACGAGACGGGGCAGGCACCTGAAAGTGCCTTTGAGCCTCTCGGCGCGGCGTCGGTCGGAAACACGCTGGTAGATGTAGGAGTCGATTGAAGGGTTCTCACAAAGGGTCCTGTAAGGGGGTATTATGGGGTGTATTATAGGGGCATTAAATGATTACCACTACTGTTGTTTTTTGAAGGGGGGCCACTAGAATAGTTACAGTATATCATCTACCAAAACCCTGTTCTATCTGTTAAGGCCCCTATATTAGATGTGGGTCTTATAGATGCTCTGGTAATTAGAATCGGGCTAACGGGGGTATATAACAGCATAGATGGGCTTTCGTACTCTATATGTGTTTGTGTTTAAGGGGGTTGTGCACACTATTCTTCTAGGGATCCTTGCAATAGTGATCCGATAACTTGATTCTCTCAGTTCCTAGCTTGCTACTCTTAAGGTTTCATTTGTTGAGATCTCGCTCACCTTTGGAGTTGTGCTTCATTCTGATATGGTTTAAGAGTTTAGGAGTTTAGGGTTTATGAGGGATCCTTGTTCGAATTTGGTGTGGGGTTTACGGTCTAGGGTTCATGGGTTAGGCTCAGGTCATGAGGTTTCGGGATCGGATTGCATTAAACTCGGAATGTCCCGTCAAGGGATTGAGAAGTCGCTGGGGTCAGGGCGGTCGTTCTGGGGGTATCGGGGTCTCGGGCGCATAGTTTGGGTGAGGGTTTACTTGTACAGAGCATGCGCTTAGAGTTCAATCATGGTCGAGAGGGCTTGGGCTTCGGAGCCTTCAGAGTTATGTTCATATGCAGATGGTGGCCATCAACGA